>JALGBA010003168.1:0-12637 GCA_023970755.1 Azemiops feae | reverse complement strand
AGGGATGGAAGAAACAAGGGACGGGGGGGGAGGCCGGCGGGCAGCGGCTTCTAAGTGTGCATGGTGCCTCTGGGCATATGTAAAGTGCGAGGGGAAAGAGGAGGGAAGGAAATCTCGGCTGCCTCCAGCTTCACTTGCTCAGCCCATATTGACTGACTGGGAAGCTAAAAGGGGCTTTCTAAACCTCTAGGCGAGATGGGGCAGATAAATGTCATCATAATATAAATTATATAGTATTATCATACACCCACGCACGCGCGCGCGCACACACACACACACACACGCATATCATTGTTGTTATATGAATAATAAAGCCGGAGCTAAAGGGGCCACTTGGTCCATCATCCAACAACATTGTCTCTTCAGGGGTCCTTGGTGCTCTCTGAGCTTGGTGGTTTTTTTGCAGACGTTTCGTGACCCAACTAGTACTAACGCAGGTGAGCCGAGCAGACACAAAAAGAAATAAAGCTTTTAAATGGAGTTTTAAGTGTAGTATTTATGAATGAAACCTCAGTAATATTAGGTGATGTTTTTGTGTCCCCGCGTCGCAGCAAAAGGGCTTCCCTTCGCCCTATTAACATTAATAAGGCGTTACTAATAAAGATAGAGGATAATAACTTTAAAATCCCATTCAAAAGGTCTTATTTCTTTCGGCACAGTTTTACGTCGCAAAGCATAGGCATCGATGCAATCCCAGGCGGGTGAATCTGGAATGGAGGGTTTAGGGATGGAAGAAACAAGGGACGGGCGGGGAGGCCGGCGGTGAGCAGCTGCTTCTAAGGTGGCATGGTGCCTCCTCGGGCAATATGTAAAGTGCGAGGGGGAGTGAAAAGAGGAGGGAAGGAATCTCGGCTGCCTCCAGCTTCACTGCTCAGCCAATGACTGACTGGAAGCTAAAAGGGGCTTTCTATAAACTCTAGGCGAAGAGGGGCAGATAAATGTCATCATAATATAAATTATATAGTATTATCATACACCCCCGCACGCACGGGCGCACACACACACACACACGCATATCATTGTTTTTATATGAATAATAAAGCCGGAGCTAAAGGGGCCACTTGGTCCATCATCCAACAACATTGTCTCTTCAGGGTCCTTGGTGCTCTCTGAGCTTGGTGGTTTTTTTGCAGACGTTTCGTGACCCAACTAGGTAACATCATCAGTGCTAGAAGAGAGAGGAATTTGCTCTCTCTTTATATACTTAGTGGCTTGTCCTCTCAGGGTTGATGGAGGTGTTCCTGGTAGTTTCTTGATTGGGCGGTAGTTTACTTATTTATTTAGTGTATGGATATCATACATAGGACTTGCGTATATATAACATTTCACCTAGATTAGAAAACCCACAATAAAATATAAATGTTAAAAAGAATTTTTGTTCAGACAATAGGCCGTATAAACCATTGAAGCGCAGCATCATTTATATTAGATAGATAGATAGATAGATAGATAGATAGATAGATAGATAGATAGATAGATAGATAGATCTACACGATATGTTGCAGGTTTGCACAGTTGACTTTCATGCCTAAGGTGGGACTAGAACCGACAGTCTTCCGATTTCTAGTCCCATGCCTTAAGTATCCCGCATTGTCTCTCACTGTCTATGGAGATTCTCAGTCATCCGGGTCATAATTGTCCCAAAGATGCTTTTTCAGGAGTCAACTGGACTTTCTTAATTTTCTTTGAAGACGTTTCGCTTCTCATACAAGAAGCTTCTTCAGCTCTGACTGGAGCATCCACTTAATGGCCTCGGCTGCTTTTGTAAAACCTAAGTAGTGTCACAACTAGTGGAGGCTAGTGAAAAGATACTATTGGAGTGTATTGTGTCATACGCTAAATAAATACGTTTGTGTTTTTATTTATTTATTGCGATCACTTGGGGGTCGCCAGCAAATTTTAGGGGACGTCACAAATTTGGAGGTGGTGTACTCGGTCAACCCTGGAGTCCAATTTAATACAGTTCCTGCTTTTCCTGGATAAACCATTTAGTTACCTGCAAAGTGCATGCAGGCTGGGGAATTCTGGGACTTGAAGTCCACAAAAATTGCCAAGTTTGAGAAACGCTGGATGACTTATAGGGATTAAACTTGTCCCCTGCTGGCTGGGAATGGATGTGCAATACTCTGTGACACTCCACCTTTGCGGGGGGCTTTTATATAGGGCGCCCCCAATACAATCCAGATTTCTGCATTGTCTTTTTTCCGTCCTTAACTCCAATCCAAAGTCTTCCTCCATATATGCTCCAGCAAACTCGGAAGTCTTGGTTCTACCGGCCGCTCTACATTTCCACCCGAGCTCTCTGGTTACATTTCTATGGCGATTCCCAAGTTCGACGGTTTCAAGAGCGGAAAGCCCACTCTGCCCTCCGCTCTCCTTTCCTACCTCTATGGTGCCTTTCCGCTTCTCTGCCGAAATAGGGGACGCGCCTCCTGATGGCGTCACAGCCCGGCGACGCCCCGAGAAGGCTGTCCCAGGGCGAAGGAGAAGGCAAAGGTGGAGCCGGCGGCGCTGCTGCCTTTGCATCAGGGCCAGGTGAGGCGGGGGCTTCAGGGAAGCTTCCCCGAATCTGCCGCTCGACGCCGCCTTTTCACGGGCGGCGTGGGTACTAGGAGTTGCGTTCCCACGACACGCGTTGCCCGATGAACTCAATTGCCTGTGTTCGCACTCCCTTCTAGTAACATCACCGGAGGGAGCCGGGCGTTTAGTAAGTTATTGCTGTTATTCTTGATATTATTTGGTGCTTTCCACTTAGTCTCGACTCCTGGCCATTGCCTGACCAAATCCCTGCGGTTTTCTTGGCAAGGTTTCCCCCCCCCAGCTGCGGTTAGAATAGAATAACCGAGTTGGAAGGGACCTTGGAGGTCTTCTAGTCCAACCCCCTGCTTAGGCAGGCAACCCTATACCATTTCAGACAAATGGTTTGCCGTTGCTTCCTTCCTAGGGCCGAGAGAGAGTGACTGGCCCAAAGCTGGTTTTGGAGTGACTGACCCAGATGACTTTTTGCGTATTTTTTTAATGCAGCCTTTGTTATTTTTTAATAAATAACTCAAGGCGGCAAATATATCTAATGCTCCTTCCTTCTCTTATTTTCGCCATGCAGCAACAGCCCCAGGGTTAGGGTTAGACTTAGGCTGACTAGGAGAGGAATTGGCCCAAAGCTGGTTTCTCATACCTAAGGTGGTACTAAAACTCAGCCCCCACCCCCAATTTCTAGCCTGGCACCTTCCACCCCAATTGACTAGCTGTCTATTTTTCACCCCAGTGAAATGATATTCACCAATGGGCATACTAGGAAGATTAGAAACTAAGATGCAGCAAGAAATTAGTGTGATGTAGGTAGACATAAAACATTTTAATAAATGCGTCAGTTTCAAAACTAGCAGCGAAGGTAAAATCTAATCTCATTCATTTTAATATTAAGCATAGCAATAAATTTATGTATGTTTGGTGAGGTTTATCTTTAAAGTTAGCACCTATCAAAGTAACCTTAATTCATCATTACAGGCCTTTTTGAAGGCCGCGCCATCTCTCGCTAAGGGACAAGCAGGTACAGCAGCCCCCAAAAGAAATAAACCTTTTAAATGGCGTTTTAAGTTTATTATTCTTTGTTAATAAAACCATACTAATATAGGTTATCTTACTCTCCCCAGGTCGCAGCAAAAGGGCTCCGTCGCCCTATCTAATATTAATAAGGCGTTAATAATAAAGATAGAGAATAATAACCTTAAAACTCCCATTCAAAAGGTTTATTTATTTCGGCGGCGCAATGCCGTTTTGACCACAGGAAGGGCACGTTTTTCGTCTCAGCATTAACCATCTAGACCTTTCTGCATGCGCCTCACCGTCGTTCCAAAAATGGCCATCCCAGTTCATTGGAATCGACCTTCTATCATCCGCCGACTCCTGTCCGTCGTTTTAGTCATCCCTCCGCAAATTCCTCTCGCAGCGGCCTTCTACCATAGAGATTCTTGTCCGTCTGCTCTCGCCCCAGGGCTTTTTGACGGCAACCTTTACTCGCATAGAGACCTCCTGTGCATCCGATCGGCAACTTCCTGTCCTCTTTGTCTGCTCTACGCGCCGCCAAGAAGAGAAAAAAGCTCGTACTACCGCAGGTGAGCCGAGCAGCCACAAAAAGAAATAAAGCTTTTAAATGGAGTTTGAAGTGTAGTATTTATGAATGAAACCTCAGTAATATTAGGTGATGTTTTTGTGTCCCCGCGTCGCAGCAAAAGGGCTTCCCTTCGCCCTATTAACATTAATAAGGCGTTACTAATAAAGATAGAGGATAATAACTTTAAAATCTCATTCAAAAGGTCTATTTCTTTCGGCACAGTTTTACGTCGCAAAGCATAGGCATCGAGGCAATCCCAGGCGGGTGAATCTGGAATGGAGGGTTTAGGGATGGAAGAAACGAGGGAAGACCTTGCATATCCACTTGGTTTAGTGGACGGGCGGGGAGGACGGCGGGTAGTGCTTCTACGTGTGCTACGGTTGCCTCGGGGCATATGTAAGTTGCGAGGGGAAAGGAGGAAGGAAACTCGGCTGCCACTAGCTTCACTTGCTCAGCCATATTGACTGACCTGGGAGCTAAAAGGGGCTTTCTAAACCTCTAGGCGAGATGGCAGATAATGTCATCATAATTATAAATTATACTAGTTTACATACACCCCGCGCACGGTACGCGCGCGGCACACACACACCACGCCTACATTGTTTATTATTAAACGAATAAAGCCGGAGCTAAAGGGGCCACTTGGTCAACTCATCCAACAAACATCTCTCTTAGGGAGTCCTTGGTGCTATCTGAGCTTGGTGGTTTCATTGCAAGACGTTTCGGACACCCAACTGTACTACCGCAGGTGAGCCGAGCAGCCACCAAAAGAAATAAAGCTTTTAAATGGAGTTTTAAGTGTAGTATTTATGAATGAAACCTCAGTAATATTAGGTGATGTTTTTGTGTCCCCGCGTCGCAGCAAAAGGGCTTCCCTTCGCCCTATTAACATTAATAAGGCGTTACTAATAAAGATAGAGGATAATAACTTTAAAATCCCATTCAAAAGGTCTATTTCTTTCGGCACAGTTTTACGTCGCAAAGCATAGGCATTGAGGCAATCCCAGGCGGGTGAATCTGGAATGGAGGGTTTAGGGATGGAAGAAACAAGGGACGGGCGGGGAGGCCGGCGGGCAGCTGCTGCTAAGTGTGCATGGTGCCTCTGGGCATATGTAAAGTGCGAGGGGAAAGAGGAGGGAAGGAAATCTTGGCTGCCTCCAGCTTCACTTGCTCAGCCCATATTGACTGACTGGGAAGCTAAAAAGGGCTTTCTAAACCTCTAGGCGAGATGGGGCAGAAATGTCATCATAATATAAATTATATAGTATTATCATACACCCACGCACGCACGGGCGCACACACACACACACGCATATCATTGTTGTTATATGAATAAGAAAGCCGGAGCTAAAGGGGCCACTTGGTCCATCATCCAACAACATTGTCTCTTCAGGGTCCTTGGTGCTCTCTGAGCTTGGTGGTTTTTTTGCAGACGTTTCGTGACCCAACTAGGTAACATCATCAGTGCTAGAAGAGAGAGGAATTTGCTCTCTCTTTATATACTTAGTGGCTTGTCCTATCAGGGTTGATGGAGGTGTTCCTGGTAGTTTCTTGATTGGGCGGTTGTTTACTTATTTCTTTAGTGTATGGCATATCATACATGGACTTGCAGTATATATTAACATTCACCTAGATTAGAAAAAACACAATAAAATATAAAATGTTAAAAGATTTAATTAGTTCAGATACCAATAGGCGTCTAACCAATTGAAGCGCAGCATCCTTTATATTAGATAAGATAGATAGATAGATAGATAGATAGATAGATAGATAGATAAGATAGATAGATAGATAGATAGATAGATAGATGAAGATCTACACGGATATGTTGCAGGTTTGCACAGTTGACTTCATGTCCTAAGTGGGGACTAGACCGACAGTCTTACGATTTCTAGTCCCGTGCCTTAAGTATGCCGCATGGTCTCTCACTGTCTATGGAGCTTCTCAGTCATCCGGGTCATAATTGTCCCAAAGATGCTTTTTCAGGAGGCAACTGGACTTTCTTGATTTTCTTTGAAGACGTTTCGCTTCTCATACAAGAAGGTTCTTCAGCTCTGACTGGAGCATCACTTAATGGCCTTGGCTGCTTTTGTAAAACCTAAGCAGTGTCACAACTAGTGGAGGCTAGTGAAAAGATACTGTCGGAGTGTATTGTGCCATACGCTAAATAAATACGTTTGTGTTTTTATTTATTTATTGCGATCACTTGGGGGTTGCCAGCAAATTTTAGGGGACGTCACAAATTTGGAGGTGGTGTACTCGGTCAACCATGGAGTCCAATTTAATACAGTTCCTGCTTTCTGGATAAACAATAGTTACTGCAAGTACATGCAGGCGGGGAATGTCTGGGACTTGAAGTCCCAAATTGCCAAGTTGAGAAACGCTGATGACTATTATAGGGATTAAAACTTTCCCCTGCGGCTGGGAATGATGTGCAATACTCTGTGACACTACACCTTTGCGGGGGGCTTTAATAGGGCGACCCCCAATACAATCAGATTCTGCATGTGTCCTTTTTTCCGTCTTAACTCCAATCAAGTCTTCTACATAATGCTCCAGCAAATCGGAAGTCTTGGTTCTACCGGCCGCTCTACATTTTCCACCCGAGCTCTCTGGTTACATTTCTATGGCGATTCCCAAGTTCGATGGTTTCAAGAGCGGAAAGCCCAGTCTGCCCTCCGCTCTCCTTTCCTACCTCTATGGTGCCTTTCCGCTTCTCTGCCGAAATAGGGGACGCGCCTTCTGATGGCGTCACAGCCCGGCGACGCCCCGAGAAGGCTGTCCCGCGGCGAAGGAGAAGGCAAAGGTGGAGCCGGCGGCGCTGCTGCCTTTGCATCAAGGCCAGGTGAGGCGGGGCTTCAGGGAAGCTTCCCCGAATTCGCTCGGCGTGGTACTAGGAGTTGCGTTCCCACGGACACGCAGTTTCCGATGAACTCAATTGCCTGTGTTCGCACTCCCGTCTAGTAACATCACCGGAGGGAGCCGGGCGTTTAGCAAGTTATTGCTGTTATTCTTAATATTATTTGGTGCTTTCCACTTAGTCTCGACTCCTGGCCATTGCCTGACCAAATCCCTGCGGTTTTCTTGGCAAGGTTTTTCCCCCCAGCTGCGGTTAGAATAGAATAACGGAGTTGGAAGGGACCTTGGAGGTCTTCTAGTCCAACCCCCTGCTTAGGCAGGCAACCCTATACCATTTCAGACAAATGGTTTGCCGTTGCTTCCTTCCTAGGGCCGAGAGAGAGTGACTGGCCCAAAGCTGGTTTTGGAGTGACTGACCCAGATGACTTTTTGCGTATTTTTTTAACGCAGCCTTTGTTATTTTTTTATAAATAACTCAAGGCGGCAAATATATCTAATGCTCCTTCCTTCTCTTATTTTCGCCATGCAGCAACAGCCCTGGGGTTAGGGTTAGACTTAGGCTGACTAGGAGAGAATTGGCCCAAAGATGGTTCTCACAACTAAGGTGGTACTGAAAACTCAGCCCCCACCCCCAAATTTCTAGCCTGGCACCTTCCACCCAATTGACGTAGCTCGTCTATTTTTCAACCAGTAAATGATTATTTCACGACGGGCATACTAGGAAAATTAGATAACTAAGATGCAGCACGAAATTAGTGTGATGTAGGTAGACATAAAACATTTAATAAATGCGTTCAGTTTCAAAACTACAGCGGAGGGAAAAATCTAATCTCACTCATATAAATATTAGCATAGAATAAATTTTGTGATGTTTGGTGAGGTTTATCTTTAAAGTTAGCACCTATCAAAGTAACCTTAATGCATCATTACAGGCCTTTTTGAAGGCCGCGCCATCTCTCGCTAAAGGACAAGCAGGTACAGCAGCCCCCAAAAGAAATAAACCTTTTAAATGGCGTTTTAAGTTTATTATTCTTTGTTAATAAAACCATACTAATATTAGGTTATCTTACTCTGCCCCAGGGTCTCAGCAAAAGGGCCTCCCGTCGCCCTATTAATATTAATAAGGCGTTAATAATAAAGATAGAGAATAATAACTTTAAAATCCCATTAAAAGTTATCTTATTCTGGCGCCCGCAATGCCCGTTTTTGACCACAGGAGGGCACGTTTTCCCGTCCCATAGCATTAACATCTAGACCTTCTCGGCATGGCGACCTCCCGTCCGTCCAAATTGGCCATCCCCCAGTTCATTTGGAATCGACCTTCCTATCATGGCCGACTCTTTGTCCGTCGCTTTTAGTCATCCCTCGCAACTTCCTCTCGCAGCGGCCTTCTCACCATAGAGATTTCTTGTCCGTTCCTGCTATCGTCCCCCAGGGCTTTTGACGGCCACCTTCTCGCCATAGAGACCTCCTGTGCATCCCGTCGGCAACTCCCTGTCCTCTTTTCTGCTCTACGCTTGCCCGCACGAGAGAAAAAAGCCTCGTACTATCCGCAGGTGAGCCGAGCAAGCCACAAAGAATAACAGCTTTTTAAATGGAGTTTTAGTGAATTATGAATGAAACCTCAGTAATATTAGGTGGATGTTTGTGGGTCCCCGCGTCGCAGCAAAAGGTGTTCCCTTCGCCCTATTAACATTAAAGGCGTTACTAATAAGATAGAGGATAATAAACTTTTAAAATCTCATTCAAAAGGTCTATTCCTTTCGCACAGTTTCACGTCGCAAAGATAGGCATCGAGGCAATCCAGGCGGTGAATCTGGAATGGAGGGTTTTAGGGATGAAGAAACGAGGGGGACGGGCGGGGAGCGGGGGTAGCGCTTCTAAGTGTGCACGGTGCCTCTGGGCATAGGTAAAGTGCGAGGGGAAAGAGGAGGGAAGGAAATCTCGGCTGCCTCTAGCTTCACTTGCTCAGCCCATATTGACTGACTGGGAAGCTAAAAGGGGCTTTCTAAACCTCTAGGCGAGATGGGGCAGATAAATGTCATCATAATATAAATTATATAGTATTATCATACACCCGCGCACGGGCGCGCGCACACACACACACACGCATATCATTGTTATTATATAAATAATAAAGCCGGAGCTAAAGGGGCCACTTGGTCCATCATCCAACAACATTCTCTCTTCAGGAGTCCTTGGTGCTCTCTGAGCTTGGTGTTTTCCTTGCAGACGTTTGTGACCCAAATAGTACTACCGCACGGTGAGCGAGCATCCACAAAAAGAAATAAAGCTTTTAAATGGAGTTAGTTTAAGTGTGTATTTCTGAATGAAACTCAGTTAATATTAGGTGATGTTTTGTGGTCCCCGCGTACGCAGCAAAAGGGCTTCCCTTCGCCCTATAACAGTTTAATAAGCGTTACTAATAAAGATAGAGGATAATAAACTTTAAAATCCATTCAAAAGGTCTTATTCTTTCGGCAACAGTTTACGTCGCAAAGCATAGGCATCGACGGCAATCCCAGGCGGGTGAATCTGGAATGGGGGGTTGAGGGATGGAAGAAACAAGGGACGGGCGGGGAGGCCGGCGGGCAGCTGCTTCTAAGTGTGCACGGTGCCTCTGGGCATATGTAAAGTGCGAGGGGAAAGTGGAGGGAAGGAAATCTTGGCTGCCTCCAGCTTCACTTGCTCAGCCCATATTGACTGACTGGGAAGCAAAAAGGGGCTTTCTAAACCTCTAGGCGAGATGGGGCAGATAAATGCAATCATAATATAAATTATATAGTATTATCATACACCCACGCACGCACACACACACACACACGCATATCATTGTTATTATATAAATAATAAAGCCGAAGCTAAGGGGCCACTTGGTCCATCATCCAACAACATTGTCTCTTCAGGGGTCCTTGGTGCTCTCTGAGCTTGGTGGTTTTCTTGCAGACGTTTCGTAACCCAACTAGGTAACATCATCAGTGCTAGAAGAGAGAGGAATTTGCTCTCTCTTTATATACTTAGTGGCTTGTCCTATCAGTGTTGATGGAGGTGTTCCTGGTAGTTTCTTGATTGGGCGGTTGTTTACTTATTTATTTAGCGTATGGCATATCATACATGGACTTGCAGTATATATTAACATTTCACCTAGATTAGAAAAACACAATAAAATATAAATGTTAAAAAGATTTTTGTTCAGATACCAATAGGCCGTCTAACATGAGCGCATGCATCTTTATATTAGATAGATAGGATAGAAAGATAGATAGATAGATTAGATAGAGAGATAGATAGATAGATAGAGTAGGATAGATGATAGATAGATAGAAGATAGATAGATGAAGATGCTACACGTATGTGAGGTTTGCACAGTTGACTTCATGCCTAAGGTGGACTAGAACCGACACAGTCTTCACGATTTCTAGTCCCGTGCCTTAAGTATTCCCGCATTGTGTATCACTGGTCTATGAAGATACAGTCATACCGGTGTCATAATTGTCCCAAGATGCTTTTTCAGAGGCAAATGGACTTTCTTTAATTTTTCTTGAAGGATCGTTTCGCTTCTCATACAAGAGCTTCTCAGTATGACTGGAGCATCCACTAATGGCCCGGCTGCTTTGTAAAACCTAAGTAGTGTCACAACTAGTGGAGGCTAGTGAAAAGATACTATTGGAGTGTATTGTGTCATACGCTAAATAAATACGTTTGTGTTTTTATTTATTTATTGCGATCACTTGGGGGTCGGTCGCCAGCAAATTTTAGGGGACGTCACAAATTTGGAGGTGGTGTACTTGGTCAACCCTGGAGTCCAATTTAATACAGTTCCTGCTTTTCCTGGATAAACCATTTAGTTACCTGCAAAGTGCATGCAGGCTGGGGAATTCTGGGACTTGAAGTCCACAAAAATTGTCAAGTTTGAGAAACGCTGGATGACTTATAGGGATTAAACTTGTCCCCTGCTGGCTGGGAATGGATGTGCAATACTCTGTGACACTCCACCTTTGCGGGGGGGCTTTTATATAGGGCGCCCCCAATACAATCCAGATTTCTGCATTGTCTTTTTTCCGTCCTTAACTCCAATCCAAAGTCTTCCTCCATATAGCTCCAGCAAACTCGGGAAGTCTTGGGCTACGCCCGCTCTACATTTCCACCCGAGCTCTCTGGTTAACATTTTCTATGGCGATTCCCAAGTTCGATGGTTTCAGAGCGGAAAGCCCAGTCGCACTCGCCTCTCCTTTCCTACCTCTATGGTGCCTTCCGCTTCTCTGCCGAAATAGGACGGCCTTCTGATGGCGTCACAGCCGGCGACGCCCGAGAAGGCTGTCCGCGGCCGAAGGAGAAGGCACAGGTGGAGCCGGCGGCGCTGCTGCCTTTGCATCAAGGCCAGGTGAGGCGGGGGCTTCAGGGAAGCTTCCCCGAATCTGCCGCTCGGCGTGGGTACTAGGAGTTGCGTTCCCACGACACGCGTTGCCCGATGAACTCAATTGCCTGTGTTCGCACTCCCTTCTAGTAACGTGACCGGAGGGAGCCGGGCGTTTAGCAAGTTATTGCTGTTATTCTTAATATTATTTGGTGCTTTCCACGTAGTCTCGACTCCTGGCCATTGCCTGACCAAATCCCTGCGGTTTTCTTGGCAAGGTTTCCCCCCCCAGCTGCGGTTAGAATAGAATAACCGAGTTGGAAGGGACCTTGGAGGTCTTCTAGTCCAACCCCCTGCTTAGGCAGGCAACCCTATACCATTTCAGACAAATGGTTTGCCGTTGCTTCCTTCCTAGGGCCGAGAGAGAGTGACTGGCCCAAAGCTGGTTTTGGAGTGACTGACCCAGATGAACTTTTTTTTGCGTATTTTTTAACGCAGCCTTTGTTATTTTTTTATAAATAACTCAAGGGCGGAAAATATATTAATGCTCCTTCCTGTCTCTTATTTTCGCATGCAGCAACAGCCTAGGGTTAGGTTGACTAGGCTGACTAGGAGAGGATGGGCCCAAAGCTGGTTTCTAATAACCTAAGGTTGGTACTAAAAACTCAGCCCCCACCCCAATTCTAGCCTGGCAACCTTCCACCCCAATGACTAGCGTCCTATTTCACCCCCAGGGAAAGGATATCACGAAGGGCATATAGAAGATTAGACAAACTAAGATGACAGCAAGACATTAGTGTGATGTAGGTTAGACTAAAAATTAATAAATTGCGTTTCAGTTTCAAAACTAGCAGCGAAGGTAAAATCTAATCTCACTCATTTTAATATTAAGCATAGCAATAAATTTATGTATGTTTGGTGAGGTTTATCTTTAAAGTTAGCACCTATCAAAGTAACCTTAATTCATCATTACAGGCCTTTTTGAAGGCCGCCCCATCTCTCGCTAAGGGACAAGCAGGTACAGCAGCCACCACAAGAAATAAACCTTTTAAATGGCGTTTTAAGTTTATTATTCTTTATTAATAAAACCTTACTAATATTAGGTTATCTTACTCTGCCCCAGGGTCGCAGCAAAAGGGCCTCCCGTCGCCCTATTAATATTAATAAGGCGTTAATAATAAAGAGAGAGAATAATAACCTTAAAATCCCATTCAAAAGGTTTTATTTATTTCGGCGGCCGCAATACCCGTTTTGACCACAGGAGGGCACGTTTTTCCGTCCCATAGCATTAACACCTAGACCTTCTC
>JALGBA010003166.1:0-19206 GCA_023970755.1 Azemiops feae | reverse complement strand
GTAAGGAGAGACTACGGCCTGAGTTTTGACCCATTTTGCAGTTAGAGGAGAGTTAGGTCGAGGTTTAGCCGCATTCTGATGACTTTGTCCCAAAATGACCAACGCAGTGACCAACACATGTTAGGAAAGCCTGACTTTTTTGCCCTCTTTGGGGTAAGGTTTATTTCCTTGGGTGGCTGCTATTCCAAAACAACCACAGGAGTGCAGTCTTTGTGTGCCCTGTGTTATATATGGTCGCTGTAGTCCCTTTCAGGCTGCTATACATAAAATTAATCACAGTAGGGAACCCTTAATGCCTGGCTATAGATGGTCTTTGTAGTCCCTGTCAGGCCCTTATGGCCAAAATAACCACAGGGAAGGGCACCGTTTGCCGCCGTGTATAGAGGTCTTTGTAGTCCCTTTCTGGCCCCCGCGATGGCAAAAAAACCAAAGGACGAGGCACGTCTCTGCATGCCCTAGGCTATGCTCTTGTCCTATTACTGAATTACTTTTCCCTTTGCACTGATAAATGTATGATAAATTTATCCATGTTTATTAATATGCACCACTACCAGCTAGTTCAGGGGTCTTCAAACTTGGCACTTTTAAGAATTGTGGACTTCAACTCCCAGGATTCCTCAGCCCTCATGGCTGGTTGAGTAATTCTGGGATTTGAAGTCCACAGGTCTTAAAGTTGCTAAGTCTGTAGACTCCTGAGTTAGCTGGTTTGCCTTCTGAGCTCTTCCACGTGCACACAAACACCCCCCAATCCCTTCCCTGTACCCTTAAAGACACAGAAATCAAGTGCAATGCAAGAAAATAAAGAAACAGAAAGTCTGTTTTTTTTTTCTTTAACTGACTCAGGCGTGTCACGTGTCACAATGTTGGAAATCTGTTCTGGAAGGTTCCAGCAATTGCAAAAAGCTTTAGCTTTTAATTAAGCCTGTTTACTTTCAAAGAAAACTTTGTAAAAGCCACAGACAGACTGAATTAAAGGGGGTAAAACTAATTACATTTGTTTAAAGCGATTAAACCTTTCCTGGTGTCTTTTTCCCCCTTTCCCCACCCAAACCACCTTCTTTTATACCCTCTCCTCTCTCCCCCTCCCATATCTTCAGTTCACCTCCAGCTCCCGGCAGGAGCACCAATCAGCTGGACCCAATCAGTCTCTCCTGCCGGCATCCAGCCGCCTCCTTAGGGACTTTTTTGCCCTCTTTTGGGTAAGGAAGGAATAGGGCCTTAGGTTTGACCCATTTTGGGGTTAGAATAGATTAAGGTGAACCTAAGGCTGCATTCTGATGACTTTACCCCTAAAATAACAAAAATAGTCTTTCATATCTTGGGAAAGCCTTACTTTTCTGCCCTCTTTTGGGTAAAGAAAGACTACGGCCTGACTTTTGACCCATTTTGGGGTTAGAAAAGAGTTAGGTCGACGTAAGGCTGCATTCTGATGACTTTGCCCCCAAAATGACCAACACAGTTTGTGATATGTTAGGAAAGCCTGATTGTTTTGCCCTCTTTGGGGTAAGGTTTATTTCCTTGTGTGGCTGCTATTCCTGCCTTGTCCACTGGAGGGCACTGCTTTCTGTCCCTTAGCATTAGCACTTAGGCATCATAGGCCTTTTTTTAACTCGTTTTTTAAGTGTTTTGAAGGAAGGTTTCCGCTCTTCTGTGCCTGTTCTGCAGCCTTGGACCTACGGTGCTCTATTATGATAATATCAAGGCTTCTAATTAATGTTAATAATAATAATAAAGTCATCTGATGACTTTGCCCCCCAAATAACCAACATAGTCTTTTCATACTTAGGAAAGCTGACATTTTTTTTTTTTTGCCCTCTTTTGGGTAAGGAAAGACTACGGCCTGACTTTTGACCCACTTTGCGGTTAGAAAACAGTTAGGTCGACGTAAGGCTGCATTCTGATGACTTTGCCCCCCCAAATAACAAACATAGTCTTTCATGTCTTGGGAAAGCCTGACTTTTTTGCCCTCTTTTGGGTAAGGAGAGACTACGGCCTGACTTTTGACCCATTTTGCAGTTAGAGGAGAGTTAGGTCGAGGTTTAGCCGCATTCTGATGACTTTGTCCCAAAATGACCAACGCAGTGACCAACACATGTTAGGAAAGCCTGAGTTTTTTGCCCTCCTTGGGGTAAGGTTTATTTCCTTGGGTGGCTGCTATTCCAATAACAACTACAGGAGCCGCAGTTTTGCGTGCCCTGTGTTATATATGGTCGCTGTAGTTCCCATTCAGGCTGTATACATAAAAATAATCACTAGGCACCCTCTTCTATGCCCAGTGCTAGAGAGGTTCTTGTAGTCCGTCAGGCCGCTATGCCCAAAATAACACAGGTAGGCTCTCTTAATGGCCCTGTGCTATGATGGATTGTAAGTCCCTTTCTAGGCCGCTATGGCAAAAATAAACAGGAGGGCACTCTTTGCATGCCTCAGGCTATGCTATTGTCCTTTATGAATTACTTTTCCCTTTGCAGTGATAGTATGATTGTGCTGAGATGATGAATTTATCCATGTTTATATATGCACTCACTACCAGCTAGTTCAGCGGGTCTTCAAACTTGGCACTTTTAAGAATGTGACTTCAACTCCCAGATCCTTTCAGCCCTCATGGCTGGTTGAGGAATTCTGGGAGTTGAAGTCCACAGGTCTTAAAGTTGCTAAGTCTGTAGACTCCTGAGTTAGCTGGTTTGCCCTTCTGAGCTCTTCCACGTGCACACAAACACCCCCCAATCCTTTCCCTGTACCCTTAAAGACACAGAAATCAAGTGCAATGCAAGAAAATAAAGAAACAGAAAGTCTGTTTTTTTTCTCTTTAACTGCCTCAGGCGTGTCACGTGTCACAATGTTGGAAATCTGTTCTGGAAGGTTCCGGCAATTGCGACAAGCTTTAGCTTTTAATTAAGCCTGTTTACTTTCAAAGAAAACTTTGTAAAAGCCACAGACAGACTGAATTAAAGGGGGTAAAACTAATTATATTTGTTTAAAGCGATTAAACCTTTCCCGGTGTCTTTTTTCCCCTTTCCCCACCCAAACCACGTTCTTTTTTACCCTCTCCTCTCTCCCCCTCCCTTTTCTTCAGTTCACCTCCAGCTCCCGGCAGGAGCACCAATCAGCTGGACCCAATCAGTCTCTCCTGCCGGCATCCAGCCGCCTCCTTAGGGACTTTTTTGCCATCTTTTGGGTAAGGAAAGAATAGGGCCTTAGGTTTGACCCATTTTGGGGTTAGAATAGAGTAAGGTGAACCTAAGGCTGCATTCTGATGACTTTACCCCTAAAATAACAAAAACAGTCTTTCATATCTTGGGAAAGCCTGACTTTTCTGCCCTCTTTTGGGTAAAGAAAGACTACGGCCTGACTTTTGACCCATTTTGGGGTTAGAAAAGAGTTATGTCGACGTAATGCTGCATTCTGATGACTTTGCCCCCAAAATGACCAACACAGTTTGTGATATGTTAGGAAAGCCTGACTGTTTTGCCCTCTTTGGGGTAAGGTTTATTTCCTTGTGTGGCTGCTATTCCTGCCATGTCCACTGGAGGACACTGCTTTCTGTCCCATAGCATTAGCACTTAGGCCATCATAGGCCTTTTTAACTCGGTTTAAGTGTTTTGAAGCAGGTTTCCTTCTTCTGTGCCTGTTCTGCAGCCCTTGGGCCTCCCGTTGCTCTATTATGATTAATATCAAGGCTTCTAATAATGTAATAATAATAACAAAGTCATTCTGATGACTTTGCCCCCCAAATTAACCAAATAGTCTTTCAACCTTAGGAAAGCCTGACATTTTTGCCCTCTCTAGGGTAAGGGAAGAGACTACGGCATGACTTTGACCCACTTTGCGGTTAGGAAACAGTTTAGGTCGACGTAAGGACTGCATTCTGATGAACTTTGCCCCCCGAAATAACAAAACATGTCTTTTCATGTTTGGTAATAGCCTAGACTTTTGCCTCTTTGGGTAAGGAGAGACACGGCCTGAACTTTTGACCCATTTTGCCAGTTAGAGGAGATGGTTAGGTCGAGCGTTTAGCCGCATTCTGGATGGACTTTGTCCCCAAAATGAACAACGCAGGGACCAAAACATGTTAGAAAGCCTGACTTTTTTGCCCTCTTGGGTAAGGTTTATTTCCTTGGGTGGCTGCTATTCCAAAACAACCACAGGAGCGCAGTCTTTGCGTGCCCTGTGTTATATATGGTCGCTGTAGTCCCTTTCAGGCTGCTATACATAAAATAATCACAGTAGGGCACCCTTTTCATGCCCTGTGCTATAGATGGTCTTTGTAGTCCTGTCAGGCCGCTATGCCCAAAATAACCACAGGTAGGCTCTCTTTACATGCCCTGTGCTATAGATGGTCTTTGTAGTCCCTTTCTGGCCGCTATGGCCAAAATAACCACAGGAGGGCACTCTTTGCATGCCCTCAGGCTATGCTCTTTTGTTCCTTTACTGAATTACTTTTCCGTTGCACTGATAAATGTATGATGAATTTATCCATGTTTATTAATATGCACCACTACCAGTTAGTTCAGGGGTCTTCAAACCTGGCACTTTTAAGACTTGTGGACTTCAACTCCCAGGATTCCTCAGCCCTCATGGCTGGTTGAGGAATTCTGGGAGTTGAAGTCCACAGGTCTTAAAGTTGCTAAGTCTGTAGACTCCTGAGTTAGCTGGTTTTCCCTTCTGAGCTCTTCCACGTGCACACAAACACCCCCCAATCCCTTCCCTGTACCCTTAAAGACACAGAAATCAAGTGCAATGCAAGAAAATAAAGAAACAGAAAGTGTTTTTTTTCTCTTTAACTGCCTCAGGCGTGTCACGTGTCACAATGTTGGAAATCTGTTCTGGAAGGTTCCGGCAATTCCGAAAAGCTTTAGCTTTTAATTAAGCCTGTTTACTTTCAAAGAAAACTTTGTAAAAGCCACAGACAGACTGAATTAAAGGGGGTAAAACTAATTACATTTGTTTAAAGCGTTTAAACCTTTCCTGGTGTCTTTTTTTCCCTTTCCCCACCCAAACACGTTCTTTTTACCCTTCCTATATAACCCTCCTTTCTCAGTTCACCTCAGCTCAGGCATGGCACCAATTCAGCTGGACCAATCAGTCTCTCCTGCGGAATCCAGCCGCCTCCTTAGGGACTTTATTTGCACTTTTTGGGTAAGGAAGAATAGGGCCTTAGGTTTTTGACCAGTTTTGGGGTTAGAATAGAGTAAGTGAAACCTAAGGCTGCTTCTGATGACATTTCCCCCTAAAAATAACAAAAATAGTCTTTCATATCTTGGGAAAGCCTGACTTTTCCGCCCTTTCCTTTTGGGTAAAGAAAGACTACGGCCTGGACTCGTTGACCCATTTTGGGGTTAGAAAAGAAGGTTAGGTCGACGTAAAGGCTGCATTCTGAGGACTTTGCCCCAAAATGAACCAACACAGTTGTGATATGTAGGAAAGCCTGACTGTTTTGCACTCTCTGGGTAAGGTTTACTTCCTTGTTGGGGCTGCTAATTCCTGCCTTCGTCCACTGGAGGTGCACCTGCTTTCTGTCCCATAGCTTAGCACTTAGGCCAATAGGCCTTTTTAACTCGGTTTGTTTTGAAGCAGGTTCCTTCTTCTGTGACTTGTTCTGCAGCTTGGGCCTCCCGTTGCTTATATTAGATTAAATATCAAGGCTATAATAATTGTAAATAATAATAATAAAAGCATTCTGATGAATGCCCCCCAAATAACCAACATAGTCTTTCATACCTTAGGAAAAAAGGCCGACATTTTTAGCCCTCTATGGGTAAGGAGAGACTACGGCCTGACTTTTGACCCACTTTGCGGTTAGGAAACAGTTAGGTCGACGTAAGGCTGCATTCTGATGACTTTGCCCCCCCAAATAACAAACATAGTCTTTCATGTCTTGGGAAAGCCTGACTTTTTTGCCCTCTTTTGCGTAAGGAGAGACTACGGCCTGACTTTTGACCCATTTTGCAGGTAGAGGAGAGTTAGGTCGAGGTTTAGCCGCATTCTGATGACTTTGTCCCAAAATGACCAACGCAGTGACCAACACATGTTAGGAAAGCCTGACGTTTTTGCCCTCTTTGGGGTAAGGTTTATTTCCTTGGGTGGCTGCTATTCCAAAACAACCACAGGAGCGCAGTCTTTGCGTGCCCTGTGTTATATATGGTCGCTGTAGTCCCTTTCAGGCTGCTATACATAAAATAACCACAGTAGGGCACCCTTTTCATGCCCTGTGCTATAGATGGTCTTTGTAGTCCCTGTCAGGCTGCTATGGCCAAAATAACCACAGGAAGGCACCGTTTGCAAGCCCTGTGCTATAGATGGTCTTTGTAGTCCCTTTCTGGCCGCTCTGGCCAAAATAACCACAGGAGGCACCTTCTGCATGCCTCAGGCTATGACCTTTTGTTCCTTTACTGAAATTACTTTCTTGCACTGATAAAGTAGAGAATTATCCATGTTTATTAATATGCACCACTACCAGCCAGTTCAGGGGATCTTCAAAATGGCATTTTAAGAACTTGTGGACTTTCAACTACCAGGGATTCCTTCAGCCTAATGGCAGGTTGAGGAATCTGGGAGTTGAACGTCCACAGGTCTTAAAGTTGATAAGTCTGTAGGACTCCCTGAGTTAGCTGGTTTGCCCTCTGAAGCTATCACGTGCACACAAAACAACCCCAATCCCTTCCCGGTACCCTTAAAGAAACAGAAATCAAGTGCAATGCAAGAAAATAAAGAAACAGAAAGTCTGTTTTTTTTCTCTTTAACTGCCTCAGGCGTGTCACGTGTCACAATGTTGGAAATCTGTTCTGGAAGGTTCCGGCAATTGCGACAAGCTTTAGCTTTTAATTAAGCCTGTTTACTTTCAAAGAAAACTTTGTAAAAGCCACAGACAGACTGAATTAAAGGGGGTAAAACTAATTACATTTGTTTAAAGCGTTTAAACCTTTCCTGGTGTCTTTTTTCCCCTTTCCCCACCCAAACCACGTTCTTTTATACCCTCTCCTCTCTCCCCCCTCCCTTTTCTTCAGTTCACCTCCAGCTCCCGGCAGGAGCCCCAATCAGCTGGACCCAATCCGTCTCTCCTGCCGGCATCCAGCCGCCTCCTTAGGGACTTTTTTGCCCTCTTTTGGGTAAGGAAAGACTAGGGCCTTAGGTTTGACCCATTTTGGGGTTAGAATAGAGTAAGGTGAACCTAAGGCTGCATTCTGATGACTTTGCCCCTAAAATAACAAAAATAGTCTTTCATATCTTGGGAAAGCCTGACTTTTCTGCCCTCTTTTGGGTAAAGAAAGACTACGGCCTGACTTTTGACCCATTTTGGGGTTAGAAAAGAGTTAGGTCGACGTAAGGCTGCATTCTGATGACTTTGCCCCCAAAATGACCAACACAGTTTGTGATATGTTAGGAAAGCCTGACTTTTTTGCCCTCTTTGGGGTAAGGGTTATTTCCTTGCGTGGCTGCTATTCCTGCCTTGTCCACTGGAGGGCACTGCTTTCTGTCCCATAGCATTAGCACTTAGGCCATCATAGGCCTTTTTAACTCGGTTTAAGTGTTTTGAAGCAGGTTTCCTTCTTCTGTGCCTGTTCTGCAGCCCTTGGGCCTCCCGTTGCTCTATTATGATTAATATCAAGGCTTCTAATAATGTAATAATAATAATAAAGTCATTCTGATGACTTTGCCCCCCAAATAACCAACATAGTCTTTCATACCTTAGGAAAGCCTGACATTTTTGCCCTCTATGGGTAAGGAGAGACTACGGCCTGACTTTTGACCCACTTTGCGGTTAGGAAACAGTTAGGTCGACGTAAGGCTGCATTCTGATGACTTTGCCCCCCAAATAACAAACATAGTCTTTCATGTCTTGGGAAAGCCTGACTTTTTTGCCCTCTTTTGGGTAAGGAGAGACTACGGCCTGACTTTTGACCCATTTTGCAGTTAGAGGAGAGTTAGGTCGAGGTTTAGCCGCATTCTGATGACTTTGTCCCAAAATGACCAACGCAGTGACCAACACATGTTAGGAAAGCCTGACTTTTTTGCCCTCTTTGGGGTAAGGTTTATTTCCTTGGGTGGCTGCTATTCCAAAACAACCACAGGAGCGCAGTCTTTGCGTGCCCTGTGTTATATATGGTCGCTGTAGTCCCTTTCAGGCTGCTATACATAAAATAATCACAGTAGGGCACCCTTTTCATGCCCTGTGCTATAGATGGTCTTTGTAGTCCTGTCAGGCCGCTATGCCCAAAATAAACACAGGTAGGCTCTCTTTACATGCCCTGTGCTATAGATTGGTCTTTTGTAGTCCCTTCTGTCAGCTATGGCCAAATAACCAAGGAGCGGCCTCTTTGCATCGCCCGCAGGCTATGCTCTTCGTTCCTTATGAATTACTTATTCTTTGCACTGATAATGTATGATGAATTATCCATGTTTATTAATATGCAACCACTACCAGTAGTCAGGGGTCTCAAAACTTGGCCTTTTAAGACTCGTGGACTTCCAACTCCAGATTCCTCAGCCCCTCATTGGCTGGCTTGAGGAAATTCTGGGAGTTGAAAGTCCACGGGTATTAAAGTTGCTAAGTCTGTTAGACTCCTGAGTTAGCTGGTTTGCCTTCTGAGCTCTCACGTGCACACCAAAACACCCCCAATCCATTCCCTGTACTTAAAACAACAGAAATCAAGTGCAATGCAAGAAAAAAAGAAAACAGAAAGTCTGTTTTGTTATCTTTAACGCCTCAGGTGTACGGTATGTCACAATGTTGGATCTGTTTCGGCAAGGTTCCGGGCACATTGGACAAGCTTAGCTTTAATTAAGCCTGTTTACTTTCAAAGAAAACTTTGTAAAGCCACAGACAGACTGAATTTAAAGGGGTAAAACTAATTACATTTGTTAAAAGACGATAAACCTTTCCGGTGTCTGTTTTCCCCTTTCCCACCCCAAACACGTCTTTTTACACTTCCTCTTCCCCCTCCCTTTCTTCAGGTCACCTCCAGATCCCGGCAGGAGCACCAATCAGCTGGACCCAATCAGTCTCTCCTGCCGGCATCCAGCCGCCTCCTTAGGGACTTTTTTGCCCTCTTTTGGGTAAGGAAGGAATAGGGCCTTAGGTTTGACCCATTTTGGGGTTAGAATAGAGTAAGGTGAACCTAAGGCTGCATTCTGATGACTTTACCCCTAAAATAACAAAAATAGCCTTTCATATCTTGGGAAAGCCTGACTTTTCTGCCCTCTTTTGGGTAAAGAAAGACTACGGCCTGACTTTTGACCCATTTTGGGGTTAGAAAAGAGTTAGGTCGACGTAAGGCTGCATTCTGATGACTTTGCCCCAAAATGACCAACACAGTTTGTGATATGTTAGGAAAGCCTGACTGTTTTTGCCTCTTTGGGGTAGGTTTATTTTTGTGTGGTGCTATTCTGCCTTGTCAACTGGAGGGCACTGCTTTTCTGTCCATAGCATAGCACAGGCCACATAGGCCTGTTTTTAACTCGGTTTGTTTTGAAGCAGGTTTCCTTCTTTCTGTGCCTGTGTCTGCAAGCCTGGGCCTCCCGGGCTATATTATGATTAATATCAAAGGCTTCTAATAATGTAATAATAATAATAAAGTATATGATGACTTTGCCCCCAAATAATTCTTCAACATAGTCTTTCATGTACCTTAGGAAAAAGCTGACATTTTTGGCCCTTATGGGTAAAGTGATGAAGATACGGCCTGACTTTTGACCCACTTGGCGGTTAGGAAAACAGTTAGGTCGACGTAAGCTGCATTCTGATGACTTTGCCACCCGAAAATAACAAACAATAGTCTTTCATGTCTTGGGAAAGCCTGCCTTTTTTGCCCTCTTTTGGGTAAGGAGAGACTACGGCCTGACGTTTGACCCATTTTGCAGTTAGAGGAGAGTTAGGTCGAGGTTTAGCCGCATTCTGATGACTTTGTCCCAAAATGACCAACGCAGTGACCAACACATGTTAGGAAAGCCTGACTTTTTTGCCCTCTTTGGGGTAAGGTTTATTTCCTTGGGTGGCTGCTATTCCAAAACAACCACAGGAGCGCAGTCTTTGCGTGCCCTGTGTTATATATGGTCGCTGTAGTCCCTTTCAGGCTGCTATACATAAAATAATCACAGTAGGGCACCCTTTTCATGCCCTGTGCTATAGATGGTCTTTGTAGTCCTGTCAGGCCGCTATGCCCAAAATAACCACAGGTAGGCTCTCTTTACATGCCCTGTGCTATAGATGGTCTTTGTAGTCCCTTTCTGTCCGCTATGGCCAAAATAACCACAGGAGGGCACTCTTTCATGCCTCAGCTATGCTCTTTGTTCCTTACTGAATTACTTTCTTTGTCACTGATAATGGTATGATGAAGTTATCAATGTGTATTAATAGCACCACATACCAGCTAGTTCAGGGTCTTCAACTTGGCACTTTTAAGACTTGTGGACTTCAACCCCCAGGCTCCTCAGCCCTCATGGCGGGTTGAGGAATTCTGGGAGGGTTGAAGTCCACAGTTCTTAAGTGCTAGTCTGTAGCACTCCGAGTTAGCTGGTTTGCCCTTCTGAGCTCTTCCACGTTGACACAAACACCCCCCAATCCCTTCCCTGTACCCTTAAAGACACAGAAATCAAGTGCAATGCAAGAAAATAAAGAAACAGAAAGTCTGCTTTTTTTCTCTTTAACTGCCTCAGGCGTGTCACGTGTCACAATGTTGGAAATCTGTTCTGGAAGGTTCCGGCAATTGCGACAAGCTTTAGCTTTTAATTAAGCCTGTTTACTTTCAAAGAAAACTTTGTAAAAGCCACAGACAGACTGAATTAAAGGGGGTAAAACTATTTACATTTGTTTAAAGCAATTAAACCTTTCCTGGTGTCTTTTTTCCCCTTTCCCCACCCAAACCACGTTCTTTTTTACCCTCTCCTCTCTCCCCCTCCCTTTTCTTCAGTTCACCTCCAGCTCCCCGCAGGAGCACCAATCAGCTGGACCCAATCAGTCTCTCCTGCCGGCATCCAGCCGCCTCCTTAGGGACTTTTTTGCCCTCTTTTGGGTAAGGAAAGAATAGGGCCTTAGGTTTGACCCATTTTGGGGTTAGAATAGAGTAAGGTGAACCTAAGGCTGTATTCTGATGACTTTACCCCTAAAATAACAAAAATAGTCTTTCATATCTTGGGAAAGCCTGACTTTTCTGCCCTCTTTTGGGTAAAGAAAGACTACGGCCTGACATTTGACCCATTTTGGGGTTAGAAAAGAGTTAGGTCGACGTAAGGCTGCATTCTGATGACTTTGCCCCCAAAATGACCAACACAGTTTGTGATATGTTAGGAAAGCCTGACTGTTTTGGCCCTCTTTGGGGTAAGGTTTATTTCCTTGGGTGGTGCTATTCCTGCCCTTGTTCCACTGGAGGGCACTGACTTTCTGTCCCATAGACATTAGCACTTAGGCCATCATAGCCTTTTTAACTCGGTTTAAGTGTTTTGAAGCAGGTTCCTTCTTCTGTTGCCTGTTCTGCAGCCTTGGGCCTCCTTTGCTCTTACTATGATAATATCCAAGCTTCTAATAATGTAATAAATAATAAATAAAAGTTCATTTGATGACTTTGCCCCCAAATAACCAAAACATAGTCTTTCAATACCTTTAGGAAAGCTTGACATTTTGCCCTCTACGGGTAAGGGAGAGATACGGCATGGACTTTTGGGACCCACTTGCGGGTAGGAAACAGTTTAGGTGACGTAAGCGCATTTGATGACTTTGCCCCCGAAATAACAAACATAGTCTTTCATGTCTTGGGAAAGCCTGACTTTTTTGCCCTCTTTTGGGTAAGGAGAGACTACGGCCTGACTTTTGACCCATTTTGCAGTTAGAGGAGAGTTAGGTCGAGGTTTAGCCGCATTCTGATGACTTTGTCCCAAAATGACCAAAGCAGTGACCAACACATGTTAGGAAAGCCTGACTTTTTTGCCCTCTTTGGGGTAAGGTTTATTTCCTTGGGTGGCTGCTATTCCAAAACAACCACAGGAGCGCAATCTTTGCGTGCCCTGTGTTATATATGGTCGCTGTAGTCCCTTTCAGGCTGCTATACATAAAATAATCACAGTAGGGCACCCTTTTCATGCCCTGTGCTATAGATGGTCTTTGTAGTCCTGTCAGGCCGCTATGCCCAAAATAACCACAGGTAGGCTCTCTTTACATGCCCTGTGCTATAGATGGTCTTTGTAGTCCCTTTCTGGCCGCTATGGCCAAAATAACCACAGGAGGGCACTCTTTGCATGCCCTCAGGCTATGCTCCTTTGTTCCTTTACTGAATTACTTTTCCTTTGCACTGATTAAATGTATGATGAATTTCTCCATGTTTATTAATATGCACCACTACAGCTAGTTCAGGGGTGTCAAACTTGGCACTTTTAAGACTGGGACTTCAACTCCAGGATTCCTCCAGCCCTCAGGCTGGTGGGAATTCTGGGAGTTGAAGTCCACAGGTCTTAAAGAGAAAGTGTAGACTCCGAGTTAGCTGGTTTGCCCTTCTGAGCTCTTCCACGTGCACACAAACACCCCCCAATCCCTTCCCTGTACCCTTAAAGACACAGAAATCAAGTGCAATGCAAGAAAATAAAGAAACAGGAAATCCGTTTTTTTTCTCTTTAACTGCCTCAGGCGTGTCACGTGTCACAATGTTGCAAATCTGTTCTGGAAGGTTCGGGAAGGTTCCGGCAATTGCGAAAAGCTTTAGCTTTTAATTAAGCCTCTTTACTTTCAAAGAAAACTTTGTAAAAGCCACAGACAGACTGAATTAAAGGGGGTAAAACTAATTACATTTGTTTAAAGCGATTAAACCTTTCCTGGTGTCTTTTTTCCCCTTTCCCCACCCAAACCACGTTCTTTTTTACCCTCTCCTCTCTCCCCCTCCCTTTTCTTCAGTTCACCTCCAGCTCCCGGCAGGAGCACCAATAAGCTGGACCCAATCAGTCTCTCCTGCCGGCATCCAGACGCCTCCTTAGGGACTTTTTTGCCCTCTTTTGGGTAAGGAAGGAATAGGGCCTTAGGTTTGACCCATTTTGGGGTTAGAATAGAGTAAGGTGAACCTAAGGCTGCATTCTGATGACTTTACCCCTAAAATAACAAAAATAGTCTTTCATATCTTGGGAAAGCCTGACTTTTCTGCCCTCTTTTGGGTAAAGAAAGACTACGGCCTGACTTTTGAACCATTTGGGAGTTCAGAAAGAGTTCAGGTCGACGTAAAGTGCATACTGATGACTTTGCCCCCAAAATTGACAAAACAGTCGTGATTAGGTAGGAAAGCCTGACTGTTCTGCACTCTGTTGGGTAAAGGTTTATTTCTTGGTGTGCTGCTATTCTGCCTTGTCCACTGGGGGCAATGCTTTTGGTCCATAGCATTAGCACTAGGGCCATCATAGGCCTCTTTAACTCGGTTTAAGTGTTTTGAAGCAGGGTTCCTCTCTCTGTGCTGTCTGCAGCACTTGGTCCTCCCCGTCTCTATTATGATTAACTCAGGCTTTCTAATAAATGTTATATATAATAAGTCCTTTCTGAGGACTTTGCCCCCTAAATAAAAACCAAACATATCTTTTTAACTACCTTAGGAAGCCTGACATTTTGCCCTCTTTTGGGTAAGGAAAGACTACGGCCTGACTTTTGACCCACTTTGGGGTTAGGAAACAGTTAGGTCGACGTAAGGCTGCATTCTGATGACTTTGCCCCCCCAAATAACAAACATAGTCTTTCATGTCTTGGGAAAGCCTGACTTTTTTGCCCTCTTTTGGGTAAGGAGAGAATACGGCCTGACGTTTGACCCATTTTGCAGTTAGAGGAGAGTTAGGTCGAGGTTTAGCCGCATTCTGATGACTTTGTCCCAAAATGACCAACGCAGTGACCAACACATGTTAGGAAAGCCTGACTTTTTTGCCCTCTTTGGGGTAAGGTTTATTTCCTTGGGTGGCTGCTATTCCAAAACAACCACAGGAGCGCAGTCTTTGTGTGCCCTGTGTTATATATGGTCGCTGTAGTCCCTTTCAGGCTGCTATACATAAAATAATCACAGTAGGGCACCCTTTTCATGCCCTGTGCTATAGATGGTCTTTGTAGTCCCTGTCAGGCCGCTATGGCCAAAATAACCACAGGAAGGCACCGTTTGCAAGCCCTGTGCTATAGATGGTCTTTGTAGTCCCTTTCTGGCCGCTATGGCCAAAATAACCACAGGAGGGCACTCTTTGCATGCCCTCAGGCTATGCTCTTTTGTTCCTTTACTGAATTACTTTTCCTTTGCACTGATAAATGTATGATGAATTTATCCATGTTTATTAATATGCACCACTACCAGCTAGTTCAGGGGTCTTCAAACCTGGCACTTTTAAGACTTGTGGACTTCAACTCCCAGGATTCCTCAGCCCTCATGACTGGTTGAGGAATTCTGGGAGTTGAAGTCCACAGGTCATAAAGTTGCTAAGTCTGTAGACTCCTGAGTTAGCTGGTTTGCCCTTCTGAGCTCTTCCACGTGCACACAAACACCCTCCAATCCCTTCCCTGTACCCTTAAAGACACAGAAATCAAGTGCAATGCAAGAAAATAAAGAAACAGAAAGTCTGTTTTTTTTCTCTTTAACTGCCTCAGGCGTGTCACGTGTCACAATGTTGGAAATCTGTTCTGGAAGGTTCCGGCAATTGCGAAAAGCTTTAGCTTTTAATTAAGCCTGTTTACTTTCAAAGAAAACTTTGTAAAAGCCACAGACAGACTGAATTAAAGGGGGTAAAACTAATTACATTTGTTTAAAGCGATTAAACCTTTCCTGGTGTCTTTTTTCCCCTTTCCCCACCCAAACCACGTTCTTTTTTACCCTCTCCTCTCTCCCCCTCCCTTTTCTTCAGTTCACCTCCAGCTCCCGGCAGGAGCACCAATCAGCTGGACCCAATCAGTCTCTCCTGCCGGCATCCAGCCGCCTCCTTAGGGACTTTTTTGCCCTCTTTTGGGTAAGGAAAGAATAGGGCCTTAGGTTTGATCCATTTTGGGGTTAGAATAGAGTAAGGTGAACCTAAGGCTGCATTCTGATGACTTTACCCCTAAAATAACAAAAATAGTCTTTCATATCTTGGGAAAGCCTGACTTTTCTGCCCTCTTTTGGGTAAAGAAAGACTACGGCCTGACTTTTGACCCATTTTGGGGTTAGAAAAGAGTTAGGTCGACGTAAGGCTGCATTCTGATGACTTTGCCCCCAAAATGACCAACACAGTTTGTGATATGTTAGGAAAGCCTGACTTTTTTGCCCTCTTTGGGGTAAGGTTTATTTCCTTGTGTGGCTGCTAATCCTGCCTTGTCCACTGGAGGGCACTGCTTTCTGTCCCATAGCATTAGCACTTAGGCCATCATAGGCCTTTTTAACTCGGTTTAAGTGTTTTGAAGCAGGTTTCCTTCTTCTGTGCCTGTTCTGCAGGCCTTGGGCCTCCCGTTGCTCTATTATGATTAATATCAAGGCTTCTAATAATGTAATAATAATAATAAAGTCATTCTGATGACTTTGCCCCCCAAATAACCAACATAGTCTTTCATACCTTAGGAAAGCCTGACATTTTTGCCCTCTATGGGTAAGGAGAGACTACGGCCTGATTTGTGACCCACTTTGCGGTTAGGAAACAGTTAGGTCGACGTAAGGCTGCATTCTGATGACTTTGCGCCCCCAAATAACAAACATAGTCTTTCATGTCTTGGGAAAGCCTGACTTTTTTGCCCTCTTTTGGGTAAGGAGAGACTACGGCCTGACTTTTGACCCATTTTGCAGTTAGAGGAGAGTTAGGTCGAGGTTTAGCCGCATTCTGATGATTTTGTCCCAAAATGAACAATGCAGTGACCAACACATGTTAGGAAAGCCTGACTTTTTTGCCCTCTTTGGGGTAAGGTTTATTTTCCTGGGTGGCTGCTATTCCAAAACAACCACAGGAGCGCAGTCTTTGGGTGCCCTGGTTATTCATGGGTCGTGCAGTCCCTTTCAGGCTGTATACATAAAAAATAACACAGTAGGGCACCCTTTCATGCTGTGCTATAGATGGTCTTGTTAGTACTGGTCAGGCCGCTATGGCCAAAAATTTAACACAGGAAGGCACCGTTTGCAAGCCCTGAGCTATAATGGTCTTTAGGTCCCTTTCTGGCCGCTATGGCCAAAAATAACCACAGGAGGGACTCTTTGCATGCCCCGGCTATGCTCTTTGTACTTTACGAATTACTGTCCTTTGCACCTGATAAAGGTAGATGAATTTATCCATGTTTATTAATATGCACCACTACCATCTAGTTCAGGGGTCTTCAAACTTGGCACTTTTAAGACTTGTGGACTTCAACTCCCAGGATTCCTCAGCCCTCATGGCTGGTTGAGGAATTCTGGGAGTTGAAGTCTACAGGTCTAAAAGTTGCTAAGTCTGTAGACTCCTGAGTTAGCTGGTTTGCCCTTCTGAGCTCTTCCATGTGCACACAAACACCCCCAATCCCTTCCCTGTACCCTTAAAGACACAGAAATCAAGTGCAATGCAAGAAAATAAAGAAACAGAAAGTCCGTTTTTTTCCTCTTTAACTGCCTCAGGCGTGTCACGTGTCACAATGTTGGAAATCTGTTCTGGAAGTTTCCGGCAATTGCGAAAAGCTTTAGCTTTTAATTAAGCCTGTTTACTTTCAAAGAAAACTTTGTAAAAGCCACAGACAGACTGAATTAAAGGGGTAAAACTAATTACATTTGTTTAAAGCGATTAAACCTTTCCTGGTGTCTTTTTTCCCCTTTCCCCACCCAAACCACGTTCTTTTTTACCCTCTCCTCTCTCCCCCTCCCTTTTCTTCAGTTCACCTCCAGCTCCCGGCAGGAGCACCAATCAGCTGGACCCAATCAGTCTCTCCTGCCGGCATCCAGCCGCCTCCTTAGGGACTTTTTTGCCCTCTTTTGGGTAAGGAAAGACTAGGGCCTTAGGTTTGACCCATTTTGGGGTTAGAATAGAGTAAGGTGAACCTAAGGCTGCATTCTGATGACTTTGCCCCTAAAATAACAAAAATAGTCTTTCATATCTTGGGAAAGCCTGACTTTTCTGCCCTCTTTTGGGTAAAGAAAGACTACGGCCTGACATTTGACCCATTTTGGGGTTAGAAAAGAGTTAGGTCGACGTAAGGCTGCATTCTGATGACTTTGCCCCCAAAAGGACCAACACAGTTTGTGATAGGTTAGGAAAGCCTGACTTTTTTGCCCTCTTTGGGGTAAGGTTTATTTCCTTGTGTGGCTGCTATTCCTGCCTTATCCACTGGAGGGCACTGCTTTCTGTCCCATAGCATTAGCACTTAGGCCATCATAGGCAACCTTTAACTCGGTTAAGTGTTGTGAAGCAGGTTTCCTTCTTCTGTGCCGTTCTGCAGCCCTTGGGCCTCCAGTTGCTCAGTATGATTAATATCAGGATTCTAATAATGTAATAATAATAATAAAGTCATTCTGATACTTGCCCCCAAATAATACAAAAATAGTCTTTAATACTTATCCTGTGTTGGTTTTTTGGTGTTGTGGCTTTTCAGGAAAGCCTGACATTTTGCCCTCTATGGGGTAAGGAGAGACTACGGCCTAACTTTTGACCCACTTTGCGGTTAGGAAACAGTTAGGTCGACGTAAGGCTGCATTCTGATGACTTTGCCCCCCGAAATAACAAACATAGTCTTTCATGTCTTGGGAAAGCCTGACTTTTTTGCCCTCTTTTGGGTAAGGAGAGACTACGGCCTGACTTTTGACCCATTTTGCAGTTAGAGGAGAGTTAGGTCGAGGTTTAGCCGCATTCTGATGACTTTGTCCCAAAATGACCAATGCAGTGACCAACACATGTTAGGAAAGCCTGACTTTTTTGCCCTCTTTGGGGTAAGGTTATTTCCTTGGGTGGCTGCTATTCCAAAACAACCACAGGAGCGCAGTCTTTGCGTGCCCTGTGTTATATATGGTCGCTGTAGTCCCTTTCAGGCTGCTATACATAAAATAACCACAGTAGGGCACCCTTTTCATGCCCTGTGCTATAGATGGTCTTTGTAGTCCCTGTCAGGCAGCTATGGCCAAAATAACCACAGGAAGGCACCGTTTGGAAGCCCTGTGCTATAGATGGTCTTTGTAGTCCCTTTCTGGCCGCTATGGCCAAAATAACCACAGGAGGGCACTCTTTGCATTCCCTTCATGCCCTATGATCTTTTGTTCCTATTATGAATTACTTTTCCTTTGCACGGATAAATGTATGATAAATGTATCCCATGTTTATTAATATGCACCACTACCAGCTAGTTAGGGGTCTTCAAACTTGGCACTTTTAAGACTTGTGGACTTCAAACTCCCAGGATCTCAGCCCTCATGGATGGTTGAGGAATTCTGGAGTGAAGTCCACAGGTCTTAAGTTGCTAAGTCTGTAGGACTACTGAGTTAGCGTTTGCCCATTCTGAGTCTTCCCCGCTGAACACAAACAACCCCAATCCCTTCCATGTACCCTAAAAGACACAGAAATTCAAGTGCAATGCAAGAAAATAAAGGAAACAGAAACTCCGTTTTTTTTCTCTTTAACTGCCTTCAGGCGTGTCACGTGTCACAATGTTGCAAATCTGTTCTGGAAGGTTCTGTAAGGTTCCGGCAATTGCGAAAAGCTTTAGCTTTTAATTAAGCCTCTTTACTTTCAAAGAAAACTTTGTAAAAGCCACAGACAGACTGAATTAAAGGGGGTAAAACTAATTACATTTGTTTAAAGCGTTTAAACCTTTCCTGGTGTCTTTTTTCCCCTTTCCCCACCCAAACAACGTTCTTTTATACCCTCTCCTCTCTCCCCCCTCCCTTTTCTTCAGTTCACCTCCAGCTCCCGGCAGGAGCACCAATCAGCTGGACCCAATCAGTCTCTCCTGCCGGCATCCAGCTGCCTCCTTAGGGACTTTTTTGCCCTCTTTTGGGTAAGGAAAGACTAGGGCCTTAGGTTTGACCCATTTTGGGGTTAGAATAGAGTAAGGTGAACCTAAGGCTGCATTCTGATGACTTTGCCCCTAAAATAACAAAAATAGTCTTTCATATCTTGGGAAAGCCTGACTTTTCTGCCATCTTTTGGGTAAAGAAAGACTACGGCCTGACCTTTGACCCATTTTGGGGTTAGAAAAGAGTTAGGTCGACGTAAGGCTGCATTCTGATGACTTTGCCCCAAAATGACCAACACAGTTTGTGATATGTTAGGAAAGCCTGACTTTTTTGCCCTCTT
>JALGBA010003165.1:0-20109 GCA_023970755.1 Azemiops feae | reverse complement strand
GTTTTAAAGTGTTCCCAGGCAGCCCCACTCCACATTCCTTCCGGTCAATTCAAATTGGCAGATGGCTGGGTGTTAAATCCATCGGATCTCAAACGTTGCAATCTTCCCCCCCTTTTTCCTTGCTGCTGATAAAAGGATGCTTCATAGGGAGTGAGATCAAAGGCTGATGGCCACATTGTTATTGTTAGTACTCTCTAAGGGAATCCACAGAGGATGTTCCTTTGTAGTTGATAGGAGGAATGCCAGTCATAAACACCCGTGTTTACTCCCCCCCCCTTTGTAGTATGACAGAATCCAAAAGAGAGTAAGAATTGGGTTTTCTCAGAGTAGATAGGTAGAAATAAAATATAATTGGATTCTGACAGTCTGTTTTTTTTTGTGCTTCTTGTCTCTATTACCTTTCCTTTTGCTCCTCTTTCTAACCTTTCTCTTTCTTGTATCTTTTGTGTTTCTCTTTCTCATTCAACTTCTTCTAATTGGTCTTCCTCCTGGCTTTTACTCTCCGGCTCTTCCCTAGTTTCTTGTTCTTCTCCCTGCGCAAAGTGACATTCATAAAATTCATGCTCTTTCTCGAGTGTACCTATCTTATATTTTTTTTCTTGCCATGTTAGAAATATGCCTTCAGGTACTAACCATCGAAACATAACTTTGTATTTAGTTAATTGGGTCATTAGAAATTGGTATTCTCGTCTCTGATTTTGTATTGTACATGGTATTTGCTTTAATACAATTATTTCTTTACCCTTATAAATTATCTGTTCGTCTCTTGTTTTTTTATATATTCCATCCCTTATTGATCTTCTAGTAAACCTTATATGCACTTCTCTCGCCAATCTGTGCCTTCATGCATAATTTGTATATACTCGATATATTTCGTCTATGTCTCTTCTTGTTTCCTGTTTGTCCTTTCCTAATATCTCAGCAAATATCTCCGCCATCTTCTCTCCCAAATCTTCTTCTTTTTCCTCTATGATATTTTGAAATCTTAGGAAGAACGAAGCTTTTTCCATTTCCAAGAAGGCAATAGATTCAGTCAACTCCCTGTTTACTTGCTTGGATTTCTGTTCCATCCTTTCTATTTTGCTATCAACTTGATCCATTTTTGTTTCGACTTTTTGAATTCTTTGTTCGTTCTCCATCATTGTTTGTTGTATACTCTCTATCTTATCATTCATGTTTTTAATTTCATTCTTGATTTCTTTGTGATGAATTTTCGTTTCTTCATGATTATTTGCTATTGCCTCTTGGGTCTTCATCATTGTTTCCTGAATCATTTGTAGTGTTATCTGCATGCTCTGTGGGTTCATCGCCAATTCTGCTTTTTCTTTTTCTTTCCCCAACATAGTCCCTATCGTTCTTTGACCTATAGGAGAGGCCATTATAAGTGTGGGATTTGTAGCTGGTTTTTTTTACTTATTTTAGTTGTTGTTGCGGTACTTGTCATTTTTATTACTTGAATAATGTTTTTCCACACTTGCATATATCAATTTATGGCAAGTTGTTTTTGTTAATCAAGTTGGTTTTCAATCTATATAATCTAAGCTTAAATATATAAATATATATATAATATAAATAGTAATATATATATATGTTTTTCTGAATGTTTTCACACGGTGTTTGTATGTAGGGTCTTGGTAATTCGGGTTTTTCATCCCGTGTAAATTTGGAAGTGTATTGGCAACTTTCGACGAAGTCCCTATTCGTCATTTCAGGCTGGTGTCCTTCGGCTTTCATGCTTCTAGAGCAATTTTGCCTCCGAAGGACACCAGCATGAAGATGACGAATGGGACTTCGTCGAAACGCGCAAGACACTTCCATTTTACACGGAGAAAACCCAATTACCACAGAACGATATATATATATATATATATATATATATATATATATATATATATATAAATAATATTTCTAATTATATATCAATATATATGACTGTAATACCTTTGTATAACATTATTCTTAGGGTTAACATTAAAAATAAGATTACAAATAGAGTTATACCTTTTCTTATCCCACTATTATATAATATAATTTATAATACTCTTAACACCTCTTATATATATTTCTATAACACTACACACAATGCATATACATATACTATCTCTAAGTATTATCACCACTCTTAATTTCATTCACTATCACTCTTATTTGAATAATCACCTTTCTCTATATTTCTTTACTATGCTATAATTACTTTCTCAATTCTATTTAATTCAATTACTCAATTATACTTATTTCTATACGTTAGTTCAATTCATTTGCTTCATTCCTTTTAATACATTGCCTGCAGTCCCTTTTCTTCTTGTTGCTTGATCACTGCTTGTTAATGGGTGCTGCAATATTGCATCATGCCTCCAGGTTAAGAGCATCAAATGTACCACATAAGCCTCCTTCTCTCAAACCACCCATCTCTGCTCAGTCTCTAACAGCTTCTTGGAAGTATAGGCACAAGCTTGCAGCTGCCCATGTTCATTTTGCTGCAATAATAATGTTCCCACTGCTACAATAGCTAGCATCAGCCTGGATGACAAACGGGGCATTTGGGTCAGGGTGCTTCAGGACAGGTTCTGTTGCGAATAACCATTTAAATCTCTTGAATACTGCCTGACATTCCATACTCCATTTTAGAGGCTGGCTGCACTTGGTTTTGTCTTTCCCTTTTGTCTTTAAAAGGTTAGTGATGGGGAGAGCAATTTGAGCAAAAGATGGTATAAACTGTCGGTAGAAATTTGCAAAGCCCAGGAAACTTTGTAATTGCTTCCTGGTTCTGGGCAGAGCCTGGACCTTCTGGGGGTCCATTTTAATTCTGTTGTGTGAGATACAGTGGAACTCACACTTGGAAAGCTTGGTGTACAACTTAGCAACCTTTAGTTTTTTGAGCACAGCCCTCACCAATTTTATATGCTCAGCCTTTTTCTCAGTGTAAATTAATAAACCATCTAAATATACCAGCACCCCTTTGTATAAGTGCTCATGCAGGACCTCATTGATTAGTTGCATGAAAATGGCCGGGGCACTTTGGAGGCCAAACGGGAGGACTCTAACCTGGAAACATCCTAGCTGGTGGTTAAAAGCTATTTTCCATTCATTCCCTTCTTTGATCCTCAAACAATAGTAACTTTCCCACAAGTCTAACTTAGTAAAAATTTTGCTCTTAACCAGGTGGGCTAGCATGTCTTTCATTAGAGGTAAGGGGTAGACTTTTCCATGCACACCCCATTTAATCCTCTATAATCAACACACAGATGCAACAACCCATTATTTTCTCTTGAAACAGAACCAGGGCTGCCACTAGGAGTTGCGCCAGTTGAATGACTCCACAGGTGAGGTTCTTATCAATGAAGAATTGTAGCTCTTTTAGCTCCCTCAGGGTCATCAAATAGAGTTTTGACTTGGGCAGTTTAACTCCCAGTAAGATTTCTATGTCACAGTCTGTCGGCCTGAGGGGAAGCTCATCCAACCCCTTCTCATTGAACATCTCCCTTAGGTCCCAATAGTCTTTGGGTATCGCTGCAAGGTCATTCCCCTCTCTTGTGCTGCAGCCCCCATCTCACGACATGGCAGAGCTGCTTCATGGATTTGCTTGGGCCTATGGGGTGGGCAGTTGGCTCAGATTTTCAGTAGCCCCTTCCTCCAGTTTACATAAAGATTCCACCTTTTCAGCCAGGCCAGCCCCAGTACCAAGGGGTGCTCCTGGGCGACTATAAAACTGAAAGCCTCTATATGGCATCCCATTCACATTTCTATGGGCTTAGTGACAAATGTCGCTGGAATGCCCCCCCCCCAACTGATCCATTTAACTGGCAAAATGTCATCAGGATCCTCAGCTGTTTAGTCAGACCCCCAATTTTTCTATGAGGGCAAGGCTGGCCAGGCATCTGATGCAGCCTGAGTCTAGGAGGGCAGAGTAAGGTGGCTTTTAGCCCCAAACACTGTAATGAATTATATCTATACCTGTCTATCTATATATCTATATAAATTATAGTCTATGGTATACAAAAGCATACTTATTAAATATATTAAAATCATACATATAATAGAACCAAAGAATAGCCATGTTAGTCTTATTCATGAACTCTTTAGGAAACTCACATTGCTGGAATGCATGGAATGGCAAGGTATGGAATGGATGTGTGTGTGTGTATGTCAGCAACAGATAACTGCTGGCACATCAAGTGGGTGTATGGAATGTTATATGCTGCACTTTTCAAGAAGTAACAGAACAAGGAGTGGAATCATCTGAAACATTTCTGATGTATCATGAATTTAGAATAAACAAGTTGGATTTAAAAGGAGAAATAAAATGCAATGGACTTTGGAAGTGTGAGACCTCCATGGGGAGCAGGGGATGCCCTGAAATCTAACACAGCCTGGCCAACTGTTGTTGAGTGTTTGTAAGTATGTGTGTATTGTGTGTATGTGTGAATGTGTATTGCCTAGTTGGGCACAATCTTTGACAGCAACTTGGGTAGCCTAGTTGGACAGTTGCTTATTGATTAGCGTGTTGTCGGCAGCTGTCTCTGTGGCTACATCCCCTGCATGGAGAGGGGACTCAGGCAAATCCTGAATGGATAGAATGTGGTTTGCCGGTGCTGGATCAGGCTCAATTTGTTTTAAGGGCAATCTGCTGAGGCCATCTGCATGGCCCGTTTCTTTGCCTGGTTTGTGAATTAAACAAAAATTGTATGCCGAGAGGAATATGGACCATCTCAACATTCTGGGTGAGATGATGTGGGGCGTCTGTTTGTTTGTCGTAAACAACCCCAGAAGTGGCTTGTGGTCCGTAAAGACCGTAAAACAGCGACCATGCAAAAAGCCATGGAATTTCTTAATTCCTGCCACGATGGCCAGTGCCTCTCTATCAATTTGCATGTAGTTGCACTCAGCGGCAGAAAGGGTTCTAGAATAGTAGGCTATAGGGACTTGCGAATCGCCTTTAGCTTGGACTCAGCAGGGTGGATGCCTTCGGCATCTATGTGAAACCCGAGAAACTCCGTGGAAGTAACTCCAATCTTACATTTTTCCTGTTTTAGTCGTAAGCCCGCTTCACGGAACCGCTGCAACACTTCCCGGAGCCTGTCGGCCAGGAGTTCGACTGATTCCCCTGTGATGAGGACATCATCGAAGTAGGGGCATACGCCCGGAATGTTCCGGAGCGTGTGCTCCATGACACTCTGGAAGATGCCTGGGGCTACATTAACCCTGAATTGCAGCCTCCGCACTTTAGAATAAACAAGTTGGATTTAAAAGGAGAAATAAAATGCAATGGACTTTGGAAGTGTGAGACCTCCATGGAGAGCAGGGGATGCCCTGAAATCTAACACAGCCTGGCCAACTGTTGTTGAGTGTTTGTAAGTATGTGTATTGTGTGTATGTGTGAATGTGTGTATTGCCTAGTTGGGCACAATCTTTGACAGCAACTTGGGTAGCCTAGTTGGACAGTTGCTTATTGATTCTTTGTTTAGCCTAGTCAGGCAAAAAAAAAAGTAATGTTGTTTAACCTATCTGGGTAACTATGCTATTGTAACAAACTGTATAAGATAAGAAAAAAGTAGCATATATTAGGCAACTAGGATTGAGTACCTGCCTTGCTTTCTGTCTGAATAACACAAGAATAAAAGAACTATTATTAAACCTTATCTTGAGTGAGTTTGACTCATTCATTTTATTATATAATTGGTGTAGTCAGCAAAATTCTTGGCTTGTATTTGGGCAAAATACAATGGCAAGCTAAAGTAGGAATGGTTCCCCTGACCCATGTCCCCTATTGCCCTAATAAGCAAGATTGCGGAGCAGGAGCACAGGCTGGAGACATAAAGGTAAAAGTAATAATATTGAACTGAGTAACATTGAAGTGAATTGAATATTAAATTGAAATGAATAATATTGAAGGCTGGGGTGTGAAAGGTGTGAAAGAGTGAATAATATTAAATGTGTGAACCCCTGTCTTATTATATCCAGCTGTGACCAAGGCTTTGCGCTTGACACTGTTCAAGGTGCCCCCACTTCCTTGTCAGGCTTTGGCCATTAACCAAGGACAGTGGAAAGCCAGTGGGACAGTGAAGGCATGGTATCCCACGGTGCAGTGTTAGAAGATTTGTGTGTAATATTTGTGTGTAATATTTACTTGTGGGAATAGGCTTGGTTGAAAGAGTGTGGGAGCTTTCCTTTCCCCCACCCCCGGCTACTTGGCTTCTCAGGTCCTACCAGGAAGGGAGAGAGTGTTTGTTTGTCTACGAGACAAGCCTTTTGAAAGTGTAAAAGCTCTAACTGTTTTGTGGCTGCTATTGTAGTTGTTATAATTGTTCTGTTCTTTGGTGGGTAGACATTGATGAGACTTATTCAAACAATGACAAGTCTTTATTTCACATGTAATTGCAAAACAGAACAGCAAACGAAACTAGCTCCCTCCTTCTTATACACGGAGCTTCGGTTAACACCAACCAATGACTGCAGGGATTTCTCCCGCGCTAAAATAACAAGCCTGCCCGGGCCCCAGACATTCTTTCTCTCACTGGCCACGTGGCCAGCTTGCACCTGCTGCCAATAATAACTGAATACATTACACCCCTCCCCCCTTAGTGAGGAGCATAAAGTACCCTCTGTCAGTAATTTACTTAATAAGCCACCCCCGGATGGAGGCTACCCATTTACCCTTTTCGTAAGCCGTTCCCGGAAGGAGGCTACCCATTTACTCTTTACCTAAGATATGCAGATGATACCACTCTAACGGCAGAAAGTGAAGAGGAACTAAAGAGCCTCTTGATGCGGGTGAAGAAGGAGAGTGCAAAAGTTGGCTTGAAACTCAACATTAAGAAAACCAAAATCATGGCATCCGGCCCTCTCAATTCCTGGTAAATAGATGGGGAAGAAATGGAGGTAGTGACAGATTTTATCTTCCTGGGCTCTAAGATCACCACAGATGGGGACTGCAGCCAAGAAATTAAAAGACGCTTGCTCCTGGGGAGGAAAGCTATGGCAAATTTAGACAGCATACTAAAAAGCAGAGACATCACCCTGCCAACAAAAGTACGTATAGTCAAGGCCATGGTTTTCCCAGTTGCATTGTATGGCTGTGAAAGTTGGACCATAAGAAAGGCTGAACGCCAAAGAATTGAGGCCTTTGAACTATGGTGCTGGAGAAGACTCCTGCGAGTCCCTTGGACTGCAAGGCGATCAAACTGGTCAGTCCTAGAGGAGATCAACCCTGACTGCTCCTTAGAAGGCCAGATACTGAAGTTGAAACTCAAGTACTTTGGCCACCTAATGAGAAGGAAGGACTCACTGGAGAACAGCCTAATGCTGGGAAAGATTGAGGGCAGTAGAAGAAGGGGACGACAGAGAATGAGGTGGCTGGATGGAGTCACTGAAGCAGTAGGCGTGAGCTTAAATGGACTCCAGAAGATGGTAGAGGACAGGAAGGCCTGGAGGAACATTGTCCATGGGGTCGCGATGGGTTGGACACGACTTCACAACTAACAACAACAACAACAAGCATTACCCCAGTCACGACCTTGTAGGATGAAGCGCTCTTCCTTTATTCATTAAAGCCTTTGATACCACAAGCAGTTAATGGAAGCTTTAACCGCATATGCTGGGCCATGAATAAAAGTACACCAGTACCTGTGATACCGCCCAATGCTAGCAAGAATTCCGAAAGCTACGGTAGCGCAGACAGAGCCCTCACATATTCCTTCAGGAACTTGGGAGGTCCTCGGATTCGCTCCGATCTCCGTGGAAGTGCCGCGGTTGCCTAATCTGCAAGCTTGCCCACCGGGCTCGGCGGACCAGGACTTGGGGACCCATTTGAAATGGTCGGAGTTGGGATCTGCAGGCTGACCGGTTGGTCCAGCTCTGCATACTGGGTTGGGGTAGAGTTCCCCCTCCTCCCCCCTCTCCTCCCCCCCTTGGCAGAGGAGAAAGTCAGCCAAGTGGTGATGCCAGTTGCCGTGCGTGATCTTCTTCAAAGAGTCTTTCATTGTCTGCACCATGCGTTCCGCTTGACCATTTGACGCCGGGTAGAATGGCGCCGACGTAGCGTGGTGGATTAAGTTAGCGTGCAAAAAGGACTGGAACTCCGATGAAGTAAATTGAGCTCCGTTGTTGGAGACAATCACGTCAGGAAGGCCGTGCGTTGCAAAGATGCCGCGAAGCACCCTGATGGTGATAGTGGACGTTGCAGCGGACACTGGAACTACTTCCAGCCACTTAGAGTGACTGTCCACCGCAATGAGGAAGAGCTGCCCCTGAAAGGGCCCAGCGTAGTCGATATGAATCCTCGACCAAGGAGCATGACTTGTTTCCCACCTATGGATAGGGGCTTGGGGCATTTCTGGCCTGGACTGCTGGCATGTGTGGCACCCATGGACCTGGGCTTCGATCTCTTTATCGAGCCCTGGCCACCAAAGGTAGCTGCGCGCAAGTGCCTTCATGCGGACTATTCCCGGATGTCCCTCATGCAGAGAAACAAGGACTCTAGCCCTCAGTGAGGTCGGGATGACTACTCTACTGCCCCACAGTATATACCCCTTAAAAGTGGATAACTCAGATTTTCGTTTCCAAAAACTTTGGAATTCGGTGCCAGGACACATGTCCGGCCATCCTGAAAACACCCAGTTTAACACACGTGTTAGCGTGTTGTCGGCAGCTGGCTACATCCCCTGCATGGAGAGGGGACTCAGGCAAATCCTGAATGGATAGAATGTGGTTTGCCGGTGCTGGATCAGGCTCAATTTGTTTTAAGGGCAATCTGCTGAGGCCATCTGCATGGCCCGTTTCTTTGCCCGGTTTGTGAATTAAACAAAAATTGTATGCCGAGAGGAATATGGACCATCTCAACATTCTGGGCGAGATGATGTGGGGCGTCTGTTTGTTTGTCGTAAACAATCCCAGAAGTGGCTTGTGGTCCGTAAAGACCGTAAAACAGCGACCATACAAAAAGTCATGGAATTTCTTAATTCCTGCCACGATGGCCAGTGCCTCTCTATCAATTTGCGCGTAGTTGCACTCAGCGGCAGAAAGGGTTCTAGAATAGTAGGCTATAGGGACTTGCATTCCGTCAGCCTTGAGGTGGCTCAACACCGCCCCGATCCCATAAGGAGATGCATCGCAAGCTATGCTAACTGGCAATCTCTCGTTGAAATGAGCCAATACTGCATTAGATGACAGTAAGGCCTTGACCTCAGCAAAACTTCTCTCGTGGACATTCGTCCACTTCCATGGAGCCTGTTTGTCTAAGAGCCAATGTAGCGGCTCTGCCACTGCAGCCTTGTGGGGAAAGAAGGCGTGATAGAAATTAAGGAGTCCAAGGAAGGCTTGAAGCTCTCCTTTCATTTTAGGGCTGGGCGCCTGCTGAATCGCCTTTAGCTTGGACTCAGCAGGGTGGATGCCTTCGGCATCTATGTGAAACCCGAGAAACTCCGTGGAAGTAACTCCAATCTTACATTTTTCCTGTTTTAGTCGTAAGCCCGCTTCACGGAACCGCTGCAACACTTCCCGGAGCCTGTTGGCCAGGAGTTCGACTGATTCCCCTGCGATGAGGACATCATCGAAGTAGGGGCATACGCCCGGAATGTTCCGGAACGTGTGCTCCATGACACTCTGGAAGATGCCTGGGGCTACATTAACCCCGAATTGCAGCCTCCGCACTTTAAAAGCTCTCCAGTCAGTTACGATTGTCTGGGCCTCTGCAGTGGCATCGTCCACCAGCAGCTGCTGATAGGCCTGAGCCAAATCTAACTAGGCAAAAATGTGACCTCCCTTGAGGGATGCCAGAATATGGCTGACTACCGGCACCGGATAGGAATGCTGCTGTAAGGCTTTATTCAAGGTGCATTTATAGTCAGCACAGATTCTGACTTCTCCATTGGCCTTAAGTGGCGTGATGATGGGGGTTTGCCATGGACTGCTGTCCACAGGTTCTAATATGCCTTGCTGCAACAGCTTGTCCAGCTCGGCGTCAATCCGTTGCTTCAGCGCAAAGGGCACTCGGCGAGGTTTAATCCTCACTGGAGCAATAGAGGGATCTAGCCTCAAGGCGATAGGCGAGCCTTTGTATTTTCCTAGCTCTGGGTTAAATATGTCTGAAAACTCCTCACACACTTTCACTAGGTCGACCGTTTGCAGACTATGATGTCCGGTCACCTGCATCTCCAAAGCCTCGAACCAATCGAGTCCGATTAGGCTCGTGCGTTTTCCGTCGACTACAACGATGTCCAATGGACCTTTGAATCCTTTGAATTGTACCCCCATCGTGACCTCCCCCTTGACTCTAACTCTGGAGTTCTGAAAATCTGTTAGAACCAGATTCGATGGCCTGAGCTTAACCCATTGGCCGCATCTCCCACAGATTTGCTTAAGTGTGCTCTGAGAAATTATGGACAGGGCCGAACCTGTGTCCAATTCCATTCGCAGGGGAACCCCTTGCAGCCTGACTTCAATGTGCAGCTTCTTTTTTAATGGCCAGTGAGCCCCCATCCTCTGAATGCTTCTCCTAATGGCACAGAACCCCACCCTGTTTTGGCTGGGGACCCCGGTACCTCTCCGAGGCAACTCTTCCTTTGGGTTTACTTTCCCTCGGCCCAAACAGACTGTAGCGATGTGGCCTTGCTTGCCACACGCCCGGCAATTGGCTGTGCGGAAATGGCAGTCCGCTCTTTTGTGCCGACCTCCGCATCCCATGCACCGAGGGAAGGGATCTGCCTTGTCAGGAGACCGAGGGGGGCCTTTCACTGGGAATTGTCACAGTAGTTCGACTTCCTGATCTGACGCGGCATCTTCCTCCGATCCGGCGTCCTCGTGGTGGACGATGTGCAGTGGCTGAGGGTTCTTTGAAAGCCGCAAGTCCTTCACAGCTCCGCCAGCTGCCTCTTCAGCTGTTACCTCTCGCAATGTGTCTTGGAAAGATATTGTCTCTTTAGCAAAAATCTTTTGCTGTAGCTCACGACTCCTCAGGCCGCAAACCAAATGATCTCGCAACCGTTCCTCCAGGTCTGAGGATGAACTCCGCGGCAGATTCTCCCAGGCGCTGGGTCCCGCTGCTCGAAAGCGTGTCGCCATGCTATGACTGACAGCTTCGGCTCAAAATGCTCCTTGAGCATTTTCTTTAGGTCGCCATATGTCACAGTCTCCAACGGCGCAGGGGACACTAGGTTCTCCGCTATCTCAAAAACGGCTTGGCCGCACACACCAAGGAGCGTTGCGGCCTTCAACTCATCTTCCAGAATCTGGTTGATCCTGAAGTAGTTTTCAGCCCGGGCGACATATGAGTTCCACCTTTCAGGGTGAGCAACATCGAATTCAGCAATCCACCCAATTTTCGCCATGGTAGGGTCTCGGTCGTCGCCTCTCTACCACGTGCTGCCGATCTGTTGGAGAGTTTCCCGGGCAGTTTCTCGCAGCACTCTCCCCCAGCGTTTGCATACTGGCAGGCGAGTGAGCTGCAAAATTAGGAACTTTTTAGTCCCACCCAGTCTGCCGTTACCACCGCAGCCACGTCCACCGAATTGGCCACACCCAGCCAATGGGCCACACCCATCCGGCACCCGACGACGCATAAGTGGGTTTTGGGTTGCAGTTTGGGCACTCGGTCTCTAAAAGGTTCACCATCACTGCCCTAGCCCCTAGATGAGGTAAAAGGAGCCAGATCCCGATCCCCCCACCCAACCCTGCTTTTGCTCGCTGGTTGGCTGGCTACTTGGCCCTGCCTGGCTTACCAGAGACTGCCCAGGCTGCTGCCACCGCCTCCACCACGCATGAGGCTGAGCAGGCAACTTCTCCTCAGCCCCTGGATGAGGTAAACGGGGCCAGATCCCGATCCCCCCACCCAGCCCTGCTCTCACTGGCTGGCTCCTCGGCCCTGCCTGGTTTACCAGAGCTTGCCCAGGCCACCGCTGCTGCTGCCACCTCCACCGCACACGAGGCTGAGCAGGCAACTTCTCCCCGGCCCCTGAACAAGGTAAAAGGGGCCAGATCCAGATCCCCCCACCCAACCCTGCTCTCGCTGGCTGGCTGGCTGGCTGGCTCCTCGGCCCTGCCTGGCTTACCAGAGCCTGCCCAGGCCACTGCCACCGCCTCTGCCATGCTTGAGGCTGAGCAGGCAACTTCTCCCCAGCCCCTGGATGAGGTAAAAGGGGCCAGATCCTGATCCCCCCAGCCAACCCTGCTCTCGCTGGCTGGCTGGCTGACTCTTTGGCCCTGCCTGGCTTACCAGAGCCTGCCCGGGCCACTACCGCCGCCGCTGCCTCCACCGCACATGAGGCTGAGCAGGCAATTTCTCCCCAGCCCCTGGATGAGGTAAAAGGGGCCAGATCCCAATCCCCCCAGAGAACCCTGTTCTCGCTGGCTGGCTGGCTGGCTGGCTGGCTCCTTGGCCCTGCCTAGCTTACCAGAGCCTGCCTGGGTCGCCACCGCCGCCGCCTCTGCCGCACATGAGGCTGAGCAGGCAACTTCTCCCCAGCCCCTGGATGAGATAAAAGGGGTCAGATCCCAATCCCCCACCCAACCCTGCTCTCGCTCGCTGGCTGGCTGGCTTCTCGGACCTGCCTGGCTTACCAGAGCCTGCCCGGGCCACTGCTGCCATCGCCTCTGCCATGCACGAGACTGAGCAGGCAACTTCTCCCCAGTCCCTGGACGCCTCTGCCACCATTGCCGCGCACGAGGCTGAGCAGGCAACTTCTCCCCAGCCCCTGGATGAGGTAAATGGAGCCAGATCCCGATCCCCCCACCCAACCCTGCTCTCACTGGCTGGCTGGCTCCTCAGCCCTGCCTTTCTTACCAGAGCCTGCCTGGGCCGCCGCCACCGCCTCTGCCACCATTGCTGCCGCCATCTTTCCACGAGGCTGAGGCAAGGCAACTTAAGCAGGTAGGCCGCCCTCCGCCATCCGTGCCTTTTGCCGCCACCGCCATTGCTGCCCTTACCACCCTTCATCCTCTTCCTTCCCTGCATGGCCGCCACTGAAACTTACCATTGTTAGCTCATGCTCGCTCACTCACTGTCTGCTCTGGCTTGTGCTCGCTCACTTGCTGTCTGCAGCAAATGCTGCTCTCACCCAAAATTGCTCCTTTTATAGCCTCTCACCTATTCCCAGACTGCGCATGAGCAGAGAGCTGCACATGCGTAGAGAGGAGGAGGGAGCAGCTCAGCCCAGCAATGGCGCATGTGCCAACAGAGACGGCTCTGCATGCCGCCTGTGGCACGCATGCCATAGGTTCGCCACCATGGGTATAGAGCCTCAAAAGGCAAAAGTGAATTTGCATTAAAATTTCTCTTATCAAGATAAAAAATGGATTAAAAAAGTCTTCACGAACTGCGTACTGTGGCGAAACAACGAGGATTGACAGACTACTATAAACTCAGAAAGGATGAGCTGGTAGCTCTACGTAGTAGCTCTGCTCCATCTTCTATATTTAAAAAATACCCACTTCCTGTCCTGAAGCAAACAGTGAGAGACAACAATATCATAGGCATATCATTTATGAACAAACCAGAGATTTTAAAACTTCTCGATGAAAGAGGACTTCTTCCTGCTGCGGGTCTTGCAAAACCTCAAAAACCGCAAAAGATGATGAACCAAAGTACGAGTACCTTAAATGGATCTGCAATAACCCAGGAAGGTGATAGTTAAAGACATAGAAAACATATCGAGTATCCCTCGATTTACAAGGCTAGTCACGTACTAAGATGTTCATGGATGAGTATATGTAACCATGACAAACAAATATAAAAACAAGTACAAAATAATGCTCACTCTGGTCAATCAAAATCCCTACATAGCAAAACTGAATTTGTATTAAAAAAAATTCTCAGTATATATATATATATATATATATATAAAAACATGTCTGAGTCTTTAGATTTTGATACATTAGGTAACATAAAACATTGCAAAGAGCAGATGTGGTGCAAGAAACTTGGAATGGAGCTCGAAGAGAAAGAAAAGATTTGGTTAGAATTGTTTGAGGATTATTATAATGAAGTGGCTTCAACACACAGAATGGAAAGTAATAATAACAACACCGATTGAAATTATAAAAAAAGTTTTGTTAAACCTTAACCTAATAAAACCATTATAAGTTTTGTTATAAATGGATAACAAAACGACTACATTTTTATATACTGCAAATTATAAAGTTAATATAATATTCAACTTTTTACGCTCTTACAAAAAAAAGCAATTCTATCCATTCTTTATGGAATGTAGCCATTGAGAAACTGATGCTATAAAATGGCAGCTATTGCATCATTTAGCATTCGGGATAGGAGCATTGATAATTTGGCGAGATAAACCGTATCTCTCTTTAACCAAACAAAAGTTCTGTATTTCTAATGAATACGTCACAGAGGATCACGTTAAACTCATTGACTTTCTTTGGGACCCTAACTCAGAATTCAAAAAACTTGAGCAAACAATCTTTACATTACGGAGATGTCAAAAAAGTATCACCGAGTGCTTAGGGTTGTGACATCTTCTTCAGTTCCGTCTCATAGAAACTGCCAATGATTTCTTTGCCATTATCACTGATTATTTTATAGGTAGGCAGATCCATATATTGCACTTTGGATACAGCAAACAATTCCCTTTACCAGCTCATGGTATATCCTTTCTCAAATAAGCTCTTAAATTTGGAAATTCTAACACGATCCCCGATTTTAAAATTGGGCTTTATTTCAACAGCCGGCCTCGAACCGTACAAATTTAAGCTGACTCTCCGCTCGTTTTCCTTGAGGCTGGCTTGAACTGGCATCATCTTTATAGCAGAATGTTTACGGTTATTGTACAAATCAATCATTTGATATATCAATGGGTGCTATTAGTGGTAAAGCATTTAAACATAATTACTTTCATTGTTCTATTCCACCTCTCTACCACAAAACTCTTTTCCTCATTTTTGGTTGTATAAATCTCAAATCCCAATGACTCGACGTCCTTGTTATTAAATTCTCTTCCTATATCCATCCATAATTTTTCAGGTCTACGACCACTTCTTTTTATGATACGCTCAAATGCTTTACCAATGCTTTCACCTGTTTTATTTTTCAACAGAAGGATCCAACCGTATTTTGAAAACACATCAATGACCATCAACAGGTATTTAACATTCTTGTTATCTTTAGCAAACACTCGCACGTCGGCGGCCCAAGTATCGTCGATCCTCTTACTTTGATGCGTCTTTTAGCATAATGACAAATGAACAGTTTATGTAGTTCTTTGGCTAGTTCATTTGTCCACCTCAGGCTCTTTTTAAACCCAAACCAAATTTCTGTTTCGTGTTTATAATCGCACACTTCGCTCTTTCCTGCATAGTAGGATCTTTAATAGTGTCCATCTCTTTAATCATCAATCTGTCAGCAACGTTTCTATGAGCCGTATAAGGAAAATGTTTATACACCAAGTTGTGATGATACGCGGCTTTATCATTTCTGTCAATGGGCTTTGACCAGTCTTTAGCCTCACATCTAAATTAGTCCAGGGTCCTGCAAAGTTCATTCCTGGTAAATGCATTTCACCTGGGACTTTCACCCATGGAAGCTTTATCTTACTAGTGACAGAGTTCAACGACGAAACCAAGTCACCACCAATCAGAAACTGCATCTTTGTTGAGCCACACACAGTGCACTTTCTGCGAAGCATACATCTTTTTTTTGGGGTCACAATGTTTTGAAGGTCATTTGTTGCGGTCTTGCTTCTACACCTTATACAATACAACATTGCCATTTTAAATATAATTGCACTTAAAATGGAAGTAAAAGACTGTCATGGAATAATGTATTATCGGAAAAGTTTAATAGCCCTCTTCTTCCGGGATCGATAAGAGGTCTAATCATTGGAAAGAGCGGTTGTGGAAAAACAACTCTTTTGTTGAATCTTCTCTTATGCCCTGGATGGTTAGACTACAACAACCTACAAGTATTTGGTAAATCTCTGTATCAACCAGAATACAGGATTATCAAGAAAGCATTCAAAGAGAAACTGTCAAAAGAACCAATTGTTATAATGTTTGCAAACTATGATGAGATCATGAGACTCAATATATCCCCGTCATGGCTAATTGAAGAAATGGCAAAAGACATGAGTAGCCTGGCCAACATTGGATGCAAGTTCTTTGAAATGGCAGATGATGTGCCAGACCCAAGAGACTTAGATGGCGCAAAGAAGAACCTGATGATATTTGATGATCTTCTGCTGGAAAAGTGAAACAAGTGTGAAGTGTATTACACCAGGGGTCATCACAGCAACATAGACTGTTTTTACCTCATGCAAAACTATTTCAAATTTCCAAGGCAAACCATCAGGGAAAATGCTAATTTCATCTGCCTATTTCCACAAGACCGAAAAAACATTAATCATATCTATTATGATCACGCATTGGCAGATATGCCTATTAAAGAGTTTAGAAGGCTTTGTACAACCATGTGGGAGCGGTCATATGGGTTTGTCATTATAGATTTATCGAGCGAGAAAGAGAGGGGTAAATACAGATCGGGATTTGATAAATTTTATATTCCCCATTAAAAAATGGATACTTCACTTCTGGAAAAGATTGCCTGCAACACCGAACCAAAATCTTCATTCTACATACTGCTGAGTGAAAAAAGCACTAAAATTAGAACCAAGTTTTGACTGCTAATCCAGTTGGGCAAAAACAAAAAGTACAAAATGGCTCTAGTGAGCCTGGAAACATATTATTTATTCCTGAACATCGACGCAAGCAACAACTTTAAGTACTTGCCAGATAACAGTATAATGTGGCTCAAAATAAACATGCTGGAAGGGTCATATGAACTTACAGACATAAACGATTACATGCAGAGAATCATGAGAGAGAATGGGCACAATAACTCTATTGTAAACAAGAATTACATATTCATAGAGCCAAAGGACAATACGCTCAAGTCTGTTCTCGATATAGTGCCTTGATACAAAGTCGACTTTATGATGGTAAATTCTATCAGAACTGTCTTAGGCTTCAACTCACGAGTATACGCAGAAGGCTATCACAAGTCAGAGAACATAATTAACATACTGAATATAAATAGCTTGAGAGTAACCAGCGATATAATCAGGTCATCGTACGCTAACGGTTCAACAGAAAATATTATATATAGCTTCTTCCCGGATGTAGGGCCCAGGTACAAGATCACTGAGAAACCTGCTAACTTGATATACCTTCCAATCATTGTGAGCACGATTTCGGCAATGGAAACAAAGTTCATCGATCAAGATGGGAAGCTTATCAACCTACGTGGTGAAGAACTATCCATAAGGTTTCACATAAGAGAGGTTTAATATTTTACACATATAAAATGAGTTGATATGTAAATGTGAAAGTAAACATTAGCAAAGGGCAAAAGTACAAAATCAAACGCGCTATTCAATCAGGATCAGCTGTGTCTATTTGCCTTTCACATTCAGATTTGACAGGAGAGCACATGCTGGCATTAACTCAAGTGCAAGTTAACAAACTGGCAAAGGCATACTAAAGTGGCATAGGAACAACGATTAAAATGTCTAAAATACAGCTAGAGCATAAAGCAAAAGTTGAGGAGGATTTAGCGGAGCTATTTTACTTCTGCTAGCTACTGCAGACAAGTTCCTTCTATTGAGCATATTACTGTCACTCGCTACCAGGGTGATAACGGGAATAAGAGCCGGCAGCGGCAATAAACTCGTCAACAGATCTGCAATTTACATCAAAAAGGGAGGTTCTGTATATAAGATGATCCTGCACAGTTCAGGATTGTATCTTCGACCGTACCAGAAGGGACCAGGAATAACGGGTGATGGGCTCTACCTCAAATCTGGAAGCAGCAGTTTTGTTCCAATTACCACATCTGGATTGATTACCAGAGATTCATAAATTTCAAGAGCTATTTCGAATGTGCCACTGATAGGACCTTTGCTTTCGATGATAAATTAAAATATTAATATAATGCCGATACATAAGTTTATTCACAAATACAAATGCCCGCCATTGGCCCTGGTCAGATGACAACTGCACGAAGATCTCACACATCCACAGAGTCAATTAAATGGGTGATGGGAGATTTTTACACAGCAACCATTGTCAATTCAGCCTAGATCAGTAGTTACTCTATTGCTAGGATTCGGTATTCGCTTGACATGAAGTGTTTGCTCAGTTTCACTCAGGGAAGCCATAAAAGAGATGTGCTGCAGTTTACAAGATGGGTTTATCGCCGAGTCTGTAGAAAACATAATTATAATGATTCAAAACAACTCAGATGTTGCAGTAAACATTGTCATGGGTGATTATGTTATGTTTTTCACCAGTAGATAAAAAGGTATGGAGTATAGTAAAGACTGTATTAAAATTTACCCAGTTCTTCCATTTGCTCCAGAAGGAGAAGTATACATTGTTGAAGAAACAGCTCACACATACAGGCTCAAAAGATTAATGAAAATCCAAAAAGAGATTCTATTGGAGCGAGAAAAGCATACTTCTTTATCAAAAAAGTATCACAGAGTGGTTAAAGTTATTGAAGGAGTAGACAATGCACTTGTTGTAGCCTCCATGGGACTAGGAGCAGTGGGAATTGGATTTACAAGCACGTCAGTTGGCACACCGGCAGCAATAGCAGTAGAGGACATCGCCTTAGGAATGGGTTTGTTATTGATTATAGGACATCAGGTCAACAAAAAGCTCACCATGAAAGCAGAGAAACATGAAAAGATTAAAATGCTGACAGATGCAAAGCTAAACACGATAAGCGACCACATTTCCAAAGCATTAAATGATGGTCAAATTTCAGACGAGGAATACTCTCTCATCCTGAGCGAGCTCGAAAAATTTAACCAAATGAAGGAAGAAATCAGGACTAAAATCAAAATAGGTATCGATGAAGAGACAAAACAATTGCTTAGCGCTAAAGGACACGAAGACCTGAGAGAATCTTTTCAAAACATGATTAGTAAAACACAAAAGACATTAAACACGCGTTAACGTTGGAGGTTGGATGTTAAAAATCACATTATGTTGAAATATTATGTTAGTTATTTAAAAATGTCATTCTTAAATATATCAGATCCATCAAAGAGACTTTATTGTGGAGGAGTTTCTAAAGACAAACATTCCACAATTTTTTTTATCTGAAAGATTAGGCGATTGTCAGAATCCATTTATATTTCATTTCTATCTATCTCCTCTGATCTAAAAGCAAATCTCACCTTCCCCTGGATTCTGCCATACTCCCAAGGGGGAGGGGGGATATGCCTGCGGGGTATTTTCTTTTACTTCCTCTATTTACTACAATGTAACCTTTTGGTTATTGCTTCTGTGTCTGCTACCCATTACAATGTAACAAATTGCCTCCTGCACTATGCATCTCTTTGAACCTTCTTCTCCCTAACCTGGCAGCTAGGAAAAAAAAAAGGGGGGGGAATACAAACCTCCAGGACCTGGCTTATTTCTCAAAAGAAGCTTGAAGAGCTGTGAAACATCGTGCTACAAACAGAGCCGGATTGATGTTATCTTCCCTTTCCCACGATGGACTTAACGCCTGGGGATTGGCTGGTCTGAACCGTCTGGATGAACTGTGAGGTGGGGTTTACTTAGGGACACTTTAAAATATAGATCTGTAAAGAAATCCCTCAGATCCTGTCTATTATGCCTGCTATCAACTACTCTTAATAAAAGTTCCTGTTGGAAGAAATTGTTTCCAAGAGTTCTGCTTCCTTAAGATGTGGGATTGAAGTGGGTCCTTACATTAGACAGGATCTGCAGTAATAGTCAACCTGGAAGGAAGAACCTTACCAGGGGACTTTGCAAAAAATACAATGTCGGACGATGAGGCAGGGAAGGAAGAAAACCCTACAGAAAGGGAGCCTTCTCCCCGACCGGGATCCTGCCAACTGTTGGGATCCGAAACGTCATACTCCTCAGGAGAAGAAGTGGTGGAGATGCGCGACCACAAACCTCAGTGGTTGATGGGCGTTGGAAAGAAAGACGAGTGGGAAAAGATATCGAGAAAGGTGACCCTGAAATGGGGCAGCTACCAACCCGAATGGAGACAAAGATGGAGAAATCTCTGCACGTTAGCGAAGAGGAAGGAAGTTGTGCACAACATTCGAACTGGATGCTAGAGAAAGCTAT
>JALGBA010003163.1:0-25699 GCA_023970755.1 Azemiops feae | reverse complement strand
CCCCCCCCCCCATATTTTCCCTCTTCCATATATTGATCAAACAAGGAAAAGCCTCCAGAAACAGAAAAGACAAACTGCTGAGTGAACTAGCTTAAAAAGGCACATTCCTCTTTAAGAATTAGCTACTGGCTAGAAAGGACAGTAAGGAAGAAAAAAAATGTAGTAAGTATTGGCTGCCGGCTAAGGCAGCCTCCCCAAATGGCTCTATTCATAAGTAAAGGAATCTACAGGCAAAATCCATTCAGGAGAAAAGTACTTCAAAATCCCTTGCAGCAAAACTTACAGCTAATAATAGCAGAGCAATAGAAGCTAACAGGAGACATCAGCCAAATAGATATTGCCAAACACTCCTTAAGAACACAAAGCCCACATTGCACAAATCCCAGAAATTCAAAGTCACAAAAGCACATAAGAATCCTTCCACTCTCCATCTCCCTCCCTCCCTCCCTCCCTCCCTCCCTCACTCACTCACTCACTCACTCACTCACTCACTCACTCACTCACTCACTCACTCACTCACACACCTCCAGCCATTGCTGTCTTTTTTTCATTCCTCTTGGAGGGCAACCCCTCCCCCGCCCTCCTCCTTCAACTTCTTTCCCTTCGGTGCAGCTAGAGCTGACTCTGCCTCCTCCCAAGGCTGCTGCTTTTTTTTCTCTCTCTCTCCCGCCCAAACTGCCTCCTTTTATAGCCTCTCCTGTCTCCGCCCCCTCCTCCTCCTTTCTCATGGGGGAGGGTGAGCCAGAAGTGAGCCTGGGGCTTTGCCTTGCCCCAGCCACTCTGCAGCTCCAGAGGACTCTCTCACAGTAAGTCCTTGCCTGCGCTGGCTCTTTCCCTCCCCCACTACACTTGGTTAGGCAGGGCTGCGTACCACCTGCCACTTGTTAATGTACCACAAGTGGTACGCGTACCACAGGTTGAAAAGCCCTGTTTTAGATGACACCAGAATTGGTTATTAGTTCCCGATTCTCAGTTCCTTGTTTGCATGCAAGATAGAAAAAGAACTCTAATTTGATTTCACTTACGTAAAAAAAAAAATCTTATACACTGCTGCATTGCAAATATTCACCTACTTTTTAGAATTTATTAGATACTCTTTTCATCACACCTTTCTTTTTCTTTATAAATAACTCAAGATGGTGAAAATATCTAACACACCTTCCTCTTCCTATTTTTTCCACAATGACAATGCTGTGAAGTGAGATGGGTTGAGAGAGAGAGAGAGTGACTGGCCCAAAGTCACCCAGTTGGCTTTCATGCCCAATGTGGGACTAGAACTCACAATTTCCTGGTTTCTAGGCTGTGACTTAACCACTAGACCAAATTGGCTCTGTTTTAATACTGAGGAGGCAAACTGGTTCTGTCTTTAATACCTAGAGGCAACTTCATATACAGAACTGGGAGTATTAGCTTGAAATGAATATCATACAACATTTAAATACCCTGAACATTTCAGGGAATAAGAAGGAACAATTTGCACTTGGCACAACATTTTGTAATATTATGCAAGATAGTTAATATAAGGACCCACTTCTAATAAAAAGTTGCTAAGTTCCTGTCACAGACTTTGTGATCTATGTTCACATTATTGTTTTTACACTCTTGCAAACATCTCAATGGATTTGGGATAAAATGCAATGGTATATGTATTATCTAGCAGCCATAGCCATTAGAATATTATAGCTTTCTGTAGACTTCACATTGGCTTCTAATAGGTTTCCGAGTGATATTCTCAGTGCTGGTTTTGAACTACGAGGCTCTGTATGTTAATCTATTTGCACAATCTAGTCTTCTGTTAATATACTTTCATACTAATTAACTATTTTTTTGCTGAATTATATGCTAATAATGTAATATACTATATACAACATGTGAAATATACTATTGTTCATCTATAACTTGTTTGTGATGCATTCTTTTTCTTATATTTTAAACTGCTGAGAAAGCATTGAGAATGTCATTATATAAAATATGATTCTTGTGGTGGAGCCCACAGAAGCTGTGAGATCAAACCCACAATATATATTCCCAGAGAGTCAAAAGTACATTCACATACACAAGGGAGAGATGCTCACTCCCGTGTACAGGCAGAGTACAGATTCAGATTATCTTCTTCCCATGCTGGAGATGGTTTGCTTGTTTGTTTACGGCATTTAAGAGAAAGACACAAATGGCTGAATTGAATCTGAAAAAGAAGGAAGTGTTTTTATAGCTATTTATTAAACTTCAGATATTTCCAACAAACTGTGCAAGTCCAGTTTACTGAAGCAGGAGAATTGTGAAAATAGTAAAAAAGTTCATCTAGAAATGCTGCAATTTTTCCTGTGTGGTGCTCAGTCAGGTCTAATTCATCTTTATAGTTTAATTATCTCACCGTAAAACTAATGAAATGTTTTGTATTTCAGCTTTTACCTATTCTTCAAGATGGGCATGAAGTTATTAGTTTTATTTTTTATCATTGTCATCTATAAAATTAATTTGCAACATCTCCCATCTTCCATGGACAGCATTCCAGTTGCCTTTTTTCTTTGTTTTTAACAGTGAAATATATAAACAACCAAACATAGCAAGAAAGAAAGAAAAAGAAAATAACTTAAAGAAAAAGTACTTGTAGTTTATTGATTGATTAGTCAATCAATCAATCAATCTTTATTACGGTCACTGACCAGCACAAAAGTTAAACATTAAAATAAAATAAAATAAAATAGGACTGAACAAAACAGAACAGAACAGGATAGGGCATTGTATTATATTACAATTGATGGTGAAATCATCAGTGGGTGACTAAGTTCTGCTTAATGTTACAGACAGTGTTGAAAAACTTAGCTACATTCAGAGAAATTGTATCATACTGATGAGAAAATAGTAGTTGTACATAAAAGAGATAAGAATTTTTGGGATATTTAATCAGGTAAGGGGTTATAAAATGAGTCCATGAGTCCTACAAGAGGACACGAGCTGAGGTTTTAATGCCCCTTTGACCACAGGGGCACAGTTTATGTGGAACTTTTTTTTATATCAGCCATCCAGAACTGGCTGGGCAGGGCTAGAGTAAATTTAGAGACAGTTATATAATATAAATATCTTGCTGATTTGTGTGTGTGTGTGGGGGGCTGTCTGCTCAAAAAAATGTTTTTGGGTAAAGCATAAAGGTCCTGTTGAACAACCTGATCTTTAATGCATTGTTTAAATGCACTGAGTGCACACTCGTACCCATCATTAGGAATTCCTCCTTGGTGAGGCCGAGATGTTGAAGTTTTAATGAAATAGCCCTAATCCATGTTGATTTATAATTATCCTCCATAAGGAGAGGGCTCAGACCTGTGGGAAAGAACAGTAATTTCAGCTAGAGTGTTATAATGCAAATCTATGCATCTGTTTCAACCTTGGCACTAGAAGAGGAGCCAAGATGGCAAAGAGCGCACTCCTGTTATATACAATGCATTCAGAAAGTATTTAGACCCCTTCACTTTTGTTAATTTTGTTATGCTGTAGCCTAATTCTACAGTTGTTGAAATTCATTATTTTTATACACTCAGTACCCCATAATGACAAAGTGAAAACAGATTTTTAGAAATGTCTTAAATTTATTAAAAAGAAAAAACTGAAATATCACATTGGCATAAATATTCAGACCCTTCACTCAGAATTTTGTTGAAGCACCTTTGGCAGCCATTACAGCCTTGAGTCTTTTGGGGTAACAAGTTTTGCACATCTATATTGGGGATTTTCTGCCATTCTTCCTTGCAAATCCCCTCAAGCTCAGTGAGGTTGGATGGCAACCATCAGTGGACAGCCATTTTCAGGACCCTCCAGATGTTCAATAGAGTTCAAATCAGGGCTCTGGCTGGGCCACTCTAGAACATTCACAGAGTTGTCCCTAAGCCACTCCTGTGTTGTCTTGCTTAGGATCGTTGTCATGATGGAAAGTGAACCTTTGGCCCAGTCTGAGGTCCTGAGCTTTGTGGAACAAGTTTTCATTGAAGAAATCCCTGTACTTTGCTCCATTTAGCTTTCCCTGAACCCTGACCAGTCTCCCAGTCTCTGCTGCTGAAAAACACCCTTATATCATGATGCTGCACCACCATGCTTCACTGTTGGGATGATATTGGGCAGGTGATGAGCATTGCCTGGTTTCCTCCAGACATAATATTTAGAATTGAGACCAAATAGTTCAATCTTGGTTTAATAAGACCAGAGAATCTTGTTCCTCACAATCTGAGAGTCCTTCAGGTACTTTTTTGCAAACTCCATGCAGGCTTTCATGTGTTTTGCACTGAGGAGAGGCTTCTGTCTAGCTACTCTGCCACAAAGCCCAGATTGGTGGAGGGCTGCAGTGATGGTTGTCCTTCTGGAACTCTGTCCCATCTCCACAAAGGATCTTTGGAGCTCAGTCAGAGTGACCATCGGGTTCTTGGTTACCTCTCTTATTAAGGACCTTCTCCCTTGAATGCTGAGTTTGACCAGGCGACCAGCTCTTGGAAGAATCTTGGTTGTGCCAAACTTCTTCCATTTGAGAATTATGGAGCCCACTGTGCTCTTAGGAACCTTCAGGACAGCAGAAATTTTATTGTAGCCTTCCCCAGATCTGTGCCTTGCAATAATCCCCTCTCTTGAGTTCTGCAGGCAGTTCTTTTGACCTCATGGCTTTTGCTCTGCTACAGTATGCATTGTCAGCTATGGGGCCTTCTATAGAGAGGTGTGCATTTCCAAATCATGTCCAATCAATTTAATTTACCATAGATCAACTCCAATCAAGGTGTAGAAACATAACAGCAACAATCAAGAGAAATGGGAGGCACCTGAGCTAAATTTTAAGTGTTCTTGCAAAGAGTCTGAATATTTATGCCAATGTGATATTTCAGTTTTTTTAAAATAAATTTACAGACATCTCTAAATTCTGTGTATATATATACAGTGCTTTTTTTTGTCACAGAATGCACCGGAACGGTGTTCCGGCACCTTTTTTTGAAGGGAAGAACTGGCTCCTTCTAAGCCCGGGGAAAGGAAGCTGCCCGGGGAAATCAGGGGCATCGAAGGTCGACCTGGAAACCCTTCCACGGCCCTGAAAGCAGACCCTCTTCTCTGCTTTGGTTCACGGGGCTCCCCCCGCTGCCACCTGTCCTAGCCCCCATGTTGGCCGCTAGAGACCAGGACTGGCTCCTGGAGCAAATCTCTTCGAGAGACCAGGCACGCTCCCAAAGCAGCAGCGCCGCCACCACCTTGGTTGCTCTGGCTCCGGAGGAAGCCTCTGTGTCATCAGAGGCAGAGGAGGATGAGGTGGCAGAAGACATCCCGGCTCCGAACAAGCGCACTCTCAAAAGCCACGGCAATGGCGTCCGTCCGCTGATGCTGCTCACGTGATCTGCGCCTCAGAAGCTCCCTAAAGCGGTTCCCCCCCCCTCCGCTCCATAAAGGGCTTTCGACTGGAGCCAGATGCGGTGTGCTAGAGGCCTCTGCCAGTCCACCGGAGCTGTGTGTGAGTTCCAGCACTTTTTTTTTTTTTTACAAAAAAAGCACTGTGTATATATATATATAGAATATAATATAGAATATAGAAGCGATATAGAATGAACTCTGGAATAACCCTCACTTCTACATCTTCAAAGCAGCTGAAAATTGTTGACTATTTAGCTACAAAGAATGACCTCTCTGTAAGTAAGCTTAATAATAATATTTACATAAATCAACAGGATGTGCTAGAGTGGGACTTACAAACAGAAATCAAACAAAAACATCTATCTGATCTCTCTGTCTCTCTCCAAGAGGATCATCAAAATACTTCAAAAGTATTTTTTATGTTTCTTAAAATATGAATCACTTCCAGGAGTATGATGTTCCAGAATCCAAAAGACAGCAATATTCAAAAAAGTTATTAATCCAGAAAAATATATATGTTAAAATGAAAGCCCACTAATACAGTTGAAAATTAGAAGATTACAGCTGATTTCATTATAAAGCAATCTTAGTTTGGTCAAAAATATAGAAAAGATTTTGACCTGCCACATAAATGTCCTCATTAGTGTGTCACATATTAATATATAAAATATTTTACAGGAATAAACATTATATTCTTTTTAAATTTACACTGTATTATCTCCATGATGGATATGTGATGGCTCAGCAGTTAAAGATGCTCAGCTTGTCAGCTGGAAAGCTGACAGCCTGGAATGGGGTGACTTCCCATTCCTGCCTCATCTCCTGCCAACTTAGCAGATCAAAAGCATACAAATGTGAATAGATTTATAGGTGCCACTTCGGTAGGAAAGTAACAGCGTTCCACCTTTGGCATATAGCCATGGGGGCCATATGACCACAGAAAATGTCTTTGGACAATGCTGGCTCCCTTGGCCAAGAAATGGAGATGAGTACCTCTCCCTAGAGTCTGAGATGACTGGATAGGGCACAGGTCGGCAACCTGTGGCTCCGGAGCCGCATGCGGCTCTTTCAGCCGTCTGCTGCGGCTCCCAGTCCATGTGCATTTCAAAAAAAAAAAAATTGGGACTAAAAAAGTTCAACCAATCAATTCAAACTTCTCACAAAAAAAAAAAACTTGTGAAGTTTGAATTGATTGGTTGAACTTCTTTGGTTTGTGAGACTGCCCACAAACCTCTTCTCTCTGTTCAGAGTGCACGGATTGTTAGAAAGGTGAGTAGGCTCTTTTCTCTTTCTGGGCTGGGGACTTGCAGTAGGCCAGGAGAAGGGAGCGAGCGCCTGGCCACTCTGCCGCTCAAGGATGCCCAGCCTGGGAGAGAGCGCAGGGGTGGTGATGGCGCCTTCTCCTCCTCCAAAGGGGCACCTACCGGCACCGAAGCAAGCTTCCACTTTCCCCCCATGCTTTCTCTTGTCTTTGCAAAGCGGCCTCGGCGTCACCCGGCTGGCGCGCTTGCTGGGGAGGCAACCTTGGCTCTTTTATGACTCGTGGACTTCAACTCTCTGAATTTCTGAGCCAGTGAAGTCCACGAGGCATAAAAGAGCCAAAGTTGCTTACTGGCTCAGGAATTCAGTTGAAATCCCCCCCGCCATTCCGCCATCGCGTGGAACATGCCTCGCCGCTTCCAGATGCTCATCCCTGGCTGACTCGGTTACCTTGCCCTCGGCGTCGTGCTGCCCCTCCGCCTCCCTGCCCAGCCACTGCCTGAGCTCGCTCATCCTGGCCCGCCGTTCCCCCCCGCTTCGCATTGTCTCAGTCCGCCGTAGCGGCCGCAGCAACATGAAGCGACAGCGGAGCCCGTGAATCGGAGCGGGGCTCGGGGGGGGCGGGGCTCACCGTCTGCAGGATTTGCAGCGCAGAGACGGCGGCGCAGGGAGCGGCCGGTGATTCAGGCAAGGAGGTGGGTGGGAGTTTTCCGCCTCGGGTGCGTTTGCTAAGTGCCCAGGCAGGGTAGGCAACCTTGGCTCTTGTATTCTGGGAGTTGAAGTCCACGAGGCATAAAACAGCCAAGGTTGCCTACCCCTGTGGGCACCTCCTTCCTTCCTTCCTTCCTTCCTTCCTTCCTTCCTTCCTTCCTTTCCTTCCTTCCTTCCTTCCTTCCTTCATTCTTCCTTCTTCCTACTTACTTCCTTCCTTCCTTTCCTTCCTTTCCCATATTCTTCCTGCCTTCTTCTTCGTTTCTTGTCTTCCTTCCCTCCCCTCCCTCCCTTCTTTCTTTCTTTCTTTCTCTCTCTCTCTCTCTCTCAATAAGCAAACAATCTGGGCTCTGACTGGCTGCTCTGTGCTTCCTCCTCCTCCTCCCCCCCCACACAAGTAAACTGCATGCAAAAATCCTCCCGGCTCCAAGGCGCAGAGGCAAGCCGCTCCGCTTTGCACGATGCTTACTTTCTGTTTCCAAAGTGGCTTCGGCATCACCTGGCCGGCGCGCTTACTCAGGAGCTCAGCCTGGATCGGCTGGTGGGCAGGTCGCGCGTCCTCCTGGCTGGCCGCTCTTCTCCAGCCGCCCCGCCACCCCAGTTGGCATGCTTGCAGATTCCCCCCCCAATAAATAAAGAGAAAAGGCCGATTTTAAAGGTTGTCCAGCTAAAAGGGAGGAAAGAAGCTGGGCTGGAGCGCCCTGGAAAAGCGAGCAGGCAGCGCTTCTGCACGGGCTGGTTGGGCTTTCGGCAGGTTTTGCCTGCAATTAAGGCAAGGCAAGGTTTTTGGCTTGGAGGCTGAGGGGGGAGCTGCTTGTGGGGGCACGTGTCTGCTCACATAAGTGGGAATGGGTTTCTTTTGCAGGGAGGCTGCTTTGCTGAAGGTTATATCTTCCTTCCTTCCTTCCTGTTTTTCTTTTTTCCTTCCTTCCTTCCCATATTCTTCCTGCCTTTCTTCTTCCTTTGTCTTCCTTTGTCTTCCTTCCCTCCCTCCCTCTTTCTTTCTTTCTCTCTCTCTCTCTCTCTCTCTCTGGTCACAGAAGCCTGAGTTTAATAATGAGACTTGGAATCACAGTTGCTTCCATTCCTATCTTTGTTGGAATCTGTTATGGGTTGAGAAAAATTGTAATATTCCAGCTAAAGATTTTTAATAATGATGTAGCGGGGATGGCTGAAAGGCTTTGCAGGAGCCTGGCCAGGGAGAGGGAAGCTTGGACAGCTGCTGCCGGTTTGGGCACGGCGGGCGTGGATCGGGCAGAAGGAAAGAAAAAGGAGGAAAGAAAGGGGGTGGGGGTGGTTGTTGTTGCTGTGGTCGGGGAGAGATCAGGTGAAGTCGAAGGAGGATTGAAGGTTTTAAACTGATCCCTTTCTGTGAAGGAGGGGGGGAAGGAGAGAGTGAGAGAGAGTGAGAAGGTGGAATTTGACTGCTTTCTTTCGCAGGGGGGATTATCCCAAGCGGAGGCAAGGGAGAGAGTGAGAAGGTGGAGTTTTACTGCTTCCTTTCACAAGGGGGATATCCCAAGTGGAGGCAAGGGAGAGAGTGAAGAGAGAGAAAGTTGCTGGGGGTTGCTAAATTCAGATTTTAACAATAAAGGATAGGGGGGAGGGGTTTTGACACCGACGAGACCTGAGACTGCAAGCGACGACAGAAGAGAAGGAGAGGCTGGTCGTTGCTGCTTTGGAGACTAGCGGCCATCCGAACTTTGATTATTGCTACTGCTGCAAGTTTTAGACATTGAGGGGAGTTGCCCTGAGGGACGAGATGTTACTGCAGAACGCTGACTACCTTTGTTCGTGTTCCTATCGCTGCCTGGAGCCAGGGTTTTCCCCACCCCATTTGTTTCCAAACGGTCGCTGGGAAATCATTGACTATTGCTGCTATGACTGCCTGGGGCTGTTAAACACCACCACGCATTGACTATCGGGGCTAGGGGCTGGTCATCTTTGTTCCTGAAAGCCCCTTTTGACGACAAGAGTCTGCCACCTCCTTACATCGCGTGAGCTTCTGCTAGAAGAGACACTTTACTAATGCCTTGAGAGCGCAGCTGCAGAGCGCAACTGATGGGAGCGGGGCTGGGAGGGTCTGGGCTTTGGTGGCCTCTGAGGGGGTAATGCTACAATGATAATGATAATGATAACAACAACAACATTGAAATGTATTATCTTTATTTGAGCAAAGAGTAGATAACTGTTTTGGTTTTCTCACTTTTTCATTGCATAAATCTCCTGTCCCCTTTTTACTGGATTCAGAGTCAATGGACAACATTTTCATAAAGATATCCTGCTAAAGTTACAGGTAGTCCTTACAATCGTTCATTTAGTGACCGTTCAAATTTACAACAGCACTGAAAAACCTGATCATTTTTCACTTACTATTGTAGCATCTCCATGATAACATAATCAAAATTCAGACACTTGGCAACTGACTCATATTTATGATGGTTGCAGTGTCCCAGGATCATGTGATCACCTTTTGCAACTTTCTGAAAGCAAAGTCAATAGAGAAGCCAGATTCACTTAACCACCATGTTACTAATATAACAAGTGCAGTGATTCATTTAAGAACTGTGACAAGAAAGGTCATACATGGGTCAATGCTCACTTAGCAACTGTCTCACTTAGCAACAGAAATCTTGGCTGAATTGTGTTTCACCACACACACCCTAATCCCAATCATAATGGGAAGACAATTTCTGGATTTGTAACATTTATAAGCTATCACTAAATCTACTCTGTTTTCCTACATCATGATCAAATCAGTCTTTCAGCCTAATATGAGGGGGTTTGCTTATAAGATGCTGTTAAACTAACAGAAATCCCAGAGATATAAGTATTTGACATAGGTAAAGCCTCTACAACAGGGGTGTCAAAATGCCGGCCCACGGGCCGGATGCGTCATGCTGAAACCGCACCCACCCCATTGCCGGCAATGGGAAAAAAGTCGTGATACGTCGTGACACGTCACATGACGTTGCAAGTTTGACACCCCTGCTCTACAACATTAGGACTCTCAGTCAGGAGCTCCTGTGACCCAAAGAATCAGTGAGACGCAAGAAATGATGATATCACTATTGTTTGGGGGCCATTTTATCCTAAGAATAACTATACCTGGGTCATTATCTCTATAAGTGGAATTGGCTAAGCAAGCTGGGAGATGCTCAAGAGCCTCATGAAGTAATAGTGGAAGGTGGAATAACAATGATCTTCCATAAAAACAGGGAAGTCCTTCTTTTTCTTTGCTGAATCCATCTTTAGTCCATATCTGAATTTCAATGGAATTTAAAACTTAAAAATTATAAAGTATTAATTACAGTGCATACTTTGTAAAACAAAGGGAAAATCTGCTTATTCCTCATTCTCTATTTTTTTTCATGTTTATTCATAATTTTATTCCATTTTCTTTTGGCATTGATCACAACAAATCATCTAAACAAAAAGCAATTTAAAAAAAAAAAATAACCTTTACATATGCCCTTAAACGCGCATTTTCTTAAAACATTATCTAAATATATTTAAATATTTGAATGTACAATAGAGAAATGCAGAATTCGTCACTTGGTCAAAATCATTACATTAAGAAGTTAATTTCTGATAATCACAAATTATCAGACAAATACATTTGTGGCAATCTTTTCAAATATTCCAAACTCAGCTGATCCCAAATGTGCCTGTTTCCCCATTAAATTGATGATGATGGTTCAAGTATATTTGTCTGGTCAAATCTTTGATTTATCTGAGCTTTAAAACTGTATGAACATCATAGAATCATAGATGCTATTCAGGAGCAAGTATAACATATGAAAGTATTTGGTGATTGGCACCTGGGTTATTCACCGTTACCGAAGTCATTTGGTAAAATCATATATTAATGCTGTAAATTTTATGAATTACATTATTTGTAACATTTAACCGAAATGTTTATGTCAACGCTGCTAACATTGGATGTTCTTGCTTTGACAACATATGGAGATGCAGCCTTTTTCTTTCTTATGCTTTACTCTTAGAATTAGATGATACTGGGGGAGGAGGAGGAATGTGATGAGAGTTAGTTAGACATAACAATATTGTAATAGTGTGTGAACTCAGGGCTTTTGAAATAAGAGATGATAAGAAATGGCGGGTTGGAGAACAGGAGGGAAAGCCTGCATTTCAAACTAATTGGAGAATGTGATTTATGACTGTTAATTAGAGGAGGGAATTGTGTTTGATACTGTGTGCTAAGGGGAGGGGAATCCAGATTTTGGCTTCGCTTATGTATGTGCCGATGCTATGCTGCTCAAATAAAGATTCTTTAAGGTAAACAATGCCTCAAAGTTCTTTGAAGAGTTTCATCTGTCGGAATCATGACAGTTTATGATATTCCCTGGTTACCAACAATCATTACACTAGCAGGAGAAACAGTTCAGATGATAGCTGTAAATCACTAGACGGAAAGGTTTTCCATTGTGCAAGATTTCCTGTCTATAAGATCTAACATTTCAGATGATGGCTTTACCTATGGCAATGTGAGGGTGTGTTAAACTAATGTGTTTAAATGCATATTATAGCCCCCCTCTCTCTTTCTCAGGTATAATAAAAAGAAGAGCAACAATCAAACAACATTTGTGTCTCTGATGTGTCAATAGCTGGTTGCTGTAGAAGATTATGAGAAATACTTTCCCATTTGTGCAAGATAAATTTAGTAAGTAACTACCATAACTTCCATAGCACTTGAAAAGCAGTGCTTATGAGTTTCAATTCCTTCATCTCATAGAAGTGGGTAATCACAAGCATTGTTTTCCTAGAATGACCATCTTTGATAGGTGGACTGTGATTGTGGGGTCAAAGGTCATGCAAGTAGACTCATACTTGTGTAAATCCTCGGTGTGGATTTAAACCAGCACTGAAAATATTGCTCACAAATCCATTGGAAGCCAATGTGAGGTCTACATAAAAGTTGTAATATTCTAATGATTGTGACTGCTAGATAATACATGGAGCACTGTATTTTACTCCAAATCCACTGAGATGTTTCAAGAGTGCAAAAACAAAGAATGTGAACATAGAACACAAAGTCTGGGATACGAATTTAGCAACTTTCTGTTAGCAGTGGGTCCTGATATTTACTATCTTGCATTATAAAACAAAATATTGTGCCAAGTGCAAATTGTTCCTTCTTATTCCCTGAAATGTTCAGGGTATTTAAATGTTGTATGATATTCATTTCAAGCTCATACTCCCAGTTCCTTATATGAAGTTTCCTCCTAGGTGTTATGGTTCCGAAGGAAGAGGCTTTTAAAAGAAACTAGGCATTGTTTTCCTTTAAGAATCTTTTTTAATAGCAAACATAACTTCGGCACATACATGGAAGGATGCCAGAATCTGAATTTCTCTGGCTTGCGTCTATCTTATCTTGCTAAACTCCTCCCTTACTTTACAGTCATGAGTCACATCTTCCAATTAGGCTGGAGGCCAAAGATTCACTTCCGTTCCTTTACCCGCGCTTTCCTCATAAATCTCCTCCCTTTCTATGTCATCTGAGTTAACTCTAAAAATACCAGACAGTACTGCATATCTTGTCAAAGCAATAATATCCTATATTAACAGCGTTGACATCCGGCCCCCCTTACAAAAAGGACAGATCCTGTAATGTAAACAAAAGCATATATTAATGACTAGTTTTCGGTTTGTTGGGGTGTTTCGTATGAAACCTTTTGACGAGCCTGTCAGTTTTCACCTCACTGGATTTCACCCAAGTGGCTTCAGACAACGGGTATCCCTTCCATTGTACTAGGTACTGCAATTTCCCTTTAAAAATTCTAGAATCAAGAATATGTTTCACTTCATAATGGGTCTGCCCCGCAACTACGAGGGGCCCAGGTGCTTTCTTCGGGGGAGGTCTTAAAGTGGAGCCCTGATAAGGTTTTAACAAGCTACTATGGAAGACAGGGTGGATTTTACCCAAAAGCCTAGGGAGTTTCAGTTTTACTGTGACCAGATTGATGACCTTTACGATAGGAAAAGGCCCTAAGAATTTCAGTCCTAACTTCTTACTGGGTAATTTGAGGCGTAAATATTTGGTCGACAGATAAACCTTTTCCCCAACTTGGAACGTTCTTTGGGGAGCTCTCTTTTTATCAGCTTGCTTTTTATAGGTTTCAAAAGTCTTTTTTAAAGCAGTTTTTGTGTTTCTCCAAACTTCTTCCCATTCCCCCAACCCATTGGTCAAGTGTCTGGGAAGCTGTTGGCACCTGGGGGTATTCAGGTATTGGGCCGATCTCTTTGCCTGTGGCTACTCTGAAAGGTGTGTAGCCAGTGCTGCTGTGCACAGAATTATTGTACGCCACCTCTGCAAAAGGGAGGAGGTCAGACCAGTTCGTCTGTTGGTAGGAAACGTAGCATCTGAGATATTGCTCCACCATTTTGTTAGCGGATTCTGCAGCTCCATTGGTGGCCGGATGAAAAGCAGATGATAAGCCTTGAGATGCTCCAATTAATTTAAGAAAACTCATCCAAAACTTTGCTGTGAAGTGCACCCCCCTGTCTGAGATTATTCGCTTAGGGGCGCCGTACAGTCGGTAGATATGTTTCAGGAACAATTTAGTCAGTCTTTGAGCAGATGGGAGTCCTTTGCAGGTGATGAAATGAGCCTGCTTCGAAAACAGGTCTATTACAGTCCAGATGACAGTATTTCCTCTACTTTCAGGTAGGTCTGCGATAAAGTCCATAGCTATTTCTTCCCAGGGTTGGGAAGGGTCTGCCACCGGCTGCAGTAACCCAGGGATTTTCCCCGGGATTCTTTTCATTGTGGCACATACGGTACAACTCTTCACATAGTTTTCCACATCTCGTTTCAGTCCCTGCCACCAAAATTGCCGGCGGGTGAGATGTAGTGTTTTTAGATATCCAAAGTGTCCAGCCTGCTTTACGTCATGGCTATGTTTGAGAGCATTGAGACAGAGGGATTCGGGCAAATACAGTTTCCCCCCTTTGTAAGCCAAACCATCCTGGCACGACAAGGAGGTTTGATCATCTTTGAACCATTGATCAGTGAGGAGCTCTCGTTTTATTTTCTTTGCTCCAGGGTCATCCGGATTAGGGATCCTGCGAGGCGTAATTTGTGCAACAGGTTGTGGATTGGAGATAATCGCCTCATTAACTTCTTCACATTCACTTTTGTATTGGGGCAATCTTGATAGCGCATCAGCTAGGAAGTTTTTTTCCCCTGGTATGTACTTTAGTGTAAAGTTGAAGTGGTTAAAGTACTGTGCCCACCGTACTTGCTTTGGGGACAATTTGCGGGGAGTTTTCAGTGCCTCTAGGTTTTTGTGATCTGTCCATACTTCAAATGGCACCTTGCTCCCCTCTAGGTCAGGGCTTTTCAACCTGTGGTATGCGTACCACCAGTGGTACGCAAGCGCCTGGCTGGTGGTACGCGTAGGACGGGTTGAACAGCACTATAAAAAAAAAATGTTAAAAAAAAGTGTAAAAGTGGATGAGGTGAAGCGGCAGCAGCGCCGCAGAGGCTTGTGGCAAAGTCAGCTGGAACTGCACGTTGCCTGGGTCCTACTGAGAGCCCAGGATCAAAGTGCGCAGCTCCAGCTGATTGGCGGTGGCCTTGGGGGCGGCAGGCAGCCTCACGCAGTCTTCAGGGGAGATTCCGCTGGAGCTGCGTGACGCATTGCCTGCCCCCGCCCCCACCCAGATGCCCTCACCTCCCCCAAGCGCTCTTTTTACTCACCTGCTTTCAGCAGCATTCGCTTTCTCCTGTCCTTCTCGGCCTTCGCCATGTGTTTGTGAGACAAAAAAAATTCCATGAGACTTTCTAACTTCTCGCGAGAAGTTAGAAAGTCTCATGGAACTTTTTTTTTTTTTACCCCAAACACGTGGCGAAGGCAGAGAAGCAAACGAAGGCAGAGAAGCAAACGGAGAAAGGGAGTGCAGCTGAAAGCAGGTGAGTAAAAAAATACTTGGGGGAGGCGAGGGCATCTGGGCGGGGGCGGGGGCGCCAACCTTACCCTGCATGGTGGTGGGAGGGTTAACGGCGGGCACGGGGGGCCCAGGAGCTGCGTAAAGCAGGCAGAGGAGAGGCCGGGCAGATTGTCGGCGCCGGCAAGTGAGCGAGAATGGGCAGGAGCTTGAATCGGTGTGTGCTTAGAAACGCCGATCTCGTGCTCCTGCCCATTTCACTTGCTTGCTTTCCGCTTGCTTTCTATCTATCAACAGCTTTTGACGCCTTTCCGTGTCTTCTGAAGTTTGTTTCTGCAAGCAAGTGAGATGAGCAGGGGCGGGAATCAGCGTGTGCTCAGAAACACCGACCTCGTGCTCCTGCCCATTTCACTTGCTTGCAGAAATAAAATTCAGAAGACACGGAAAGGCATCAAAAGCTGTTGATAGATAGATAGAAAGCAAGCGGAAAGCAAGCAAATGAGCTGGGCAGGAGCACGAGATCAGCGTTTCTGAGCACACGCCGATTCGCGGCCGTGCCCATGCTCGCTTGCAGGGGTCCTGACCGACCTTCACCGGACGGGAGCAGGGAGGGCATAAAAGAGCCCGGAGGAGGCAATTGGAGTTTGGCCACCGCTGCCGCCACTGCCACTGTTGCTGAGCCAGATGGCTGCGCTTCGCCTTCGCTCCGGCCGGGTCCGTGAATGCCAGATCTAACCCCAGGCCAGCAGGCTGGCTGGACGTTTTGGGCTGGAGACATGTGAGCCTTCCTCCGTCTTCTTGAATCTGGCATTCACGGACTCGGCCGGAGCGAAGGGGAAGCGGGAACAAAGCCCTTCTTTCGGCCACAAAGAATGCAGCTATGAATGAGCCGCTTCCCCGCTGCTTTTTTCCGGCTGCGGCCGTGCGCAACGCACCAGAGGGAGTCCGGCAGCCGCGGCTCTTTCCCCGCCCCCGTGCGCTCCTCCGTTGCCTGTGCTCTCCTCCCCCTGCGGAAGAACAGCGGCTGTGCTGGGCTCCCAGCTGTACCGAGCGCGACCGCCGCTCCTTTTTGGGGGAGGAAGCAGCCAAGGAGAAGCAGCGGGCAGGAACCGCAGCCGCCGCCGTAGCGCAGCCTTCTGGCTCAGCAACAGCGGCGGTGGCGGCAGTGGCGGCCAAACTCCAATTGCCTCCTCCGGCCTCTTTTATGCCCTCCCCGCTCCCGTCCGGTGAAGGTCGGTCAGGACCCCTGCAAGCGAGCGAGAATGGGCAGGGGCGCGAATCGGCGTGTGCTCAGAAACGCCGAGCTCGTGCTCCTGCTCATCTCGCTTGCAGAAACAAAATTCAGAAGACACGGAAAGGCGTCAAAAGCTGTTGATAGAAAGCAAGCGGAAAGCAAGCAAGTGAGCTGGGCAGGAGCGTGGAATTGGCGTTTCTGAGCACACGCCTATTAGGGGCGTGAATCGGCGTGTGCTCGGAAACACCGATTCTGCGCTCCTGCCCAGCTCGCTTGCTTTCCGCCTGCTTTCTATCAACAGCTTTTGACGCCTTTCCTTGTCTTCTGAATTTTGTTTCTGCAAGCAAGTGAGATGAGCAGGAGCACGAGATCGGCGTTTCTGAGCACACGCCGATTCACGCCCCTGCCCTCTCGCTCGCACAAGCAAGTGAGCTGGGCAAGAGCCCAGGATCTGCGTGTGCAGCTACAGCTGAGCCGCGCTTCTGCGGAGCCACCCAGAAGCACAGATCAGCTGTAGCTGCTCTCCTGGGCTCCTGCCCAGCTCACTTCCTCGCGCTTTGCCGGAAAACATGCAGCTTGCTAATTTAGCAGAAGCGCGAATCAGCTGTAGCCCTGCGCTGATCGTGGCGCTTCTGCTAAATTAGCAAGCAGCATGTTTTCCGGCGAAGCACGAGCAAGTGAGCTGGGCAGAGCTCTTCTCTGCCTCTGCGCCTGCACAGGCAGGTTTGGCATGTCGCCATGGCCACCGGCAGCACAGCCACCAGCCGCGCTGGCAGCCTGTCCCCCTCCCCTTGTCCCTTCCTGGGTACGGAGGGGGGGAGAAAGGAAGGGACAAAGAGGGAGGGAAGGAAGGAAGGGACAATGAGAGAGAGGGAAGGAAGGAAGGAACAATGGAAGGGAGGGAGGGAAGGAAGGAAGGGACAAAGAGGAAAGGAAGGAAGGAAGGAAGGAAAGGACAATGAGAGGGAGGGAAGAAGAGACAAAGAGGGAGGGAAGGAAGGAAGGGACAATGAGAGAGAGGGAAGGAAGGAAGGAACAATGGAAGGGACGGAGGGAAGGAAGGAAGGGACAAAGAGGAAAGGAAGGAAGGAAGGAAGGAAAGGACAATGAGAGGGAGGGAGGGACAATGGGAGGGAGGGAAGAAGAGACAAAGAGGGAGGGAAGGAAGGAAAGAAGGAAGGAAGGGACAATGGGAGGGAGGGAGGGAGGGAAGGAAGGCTCCCATGCCTGTCCCACCCCCTCCACCAGAGACCCACGGATCCCCCTCACATCCCCGCCTGCACCCCCCACAGGCACCCCGCAACCCGAGTGATGAGCTGAGCTGGCCATGCCCCCCTGGCCACTGACTTCACTTGTCAAAAAGTTGCAAAAGGTGATCACATGACCCTGGGGATGCTGCAACAGTCATAAGTGTGAAAAATGGTTATAAGTCACTTTTTTCAGTGCCGTTGTAACTTTGAACAGTCACTAAGCAAATTGTTGTAAGTCGAGGACTACCTGTACTTTATCATTTTTTTCCTTTTTTGGGGGGGTCATCAAGTTTTTGACACCTTGCTGGGAGACTGGTGGTACTCGGATATTGCCTTATCCTAAAAGTGGTACAATGGGTGAAAAGGTTGAAAAGCCCTGCTCTAAGCAAACAATCTGGGCTCTGACTGGCTGCTCCGCGCTTCCTCCTCCTCCTCCGCCCCCCACACAAGTAAACTGCATGCAAAAATCCCACAAGATCTACCAGCAGTGTTTTTGCTCCTAAGTCAGCCTATGTCTGTGCACACGCACAGACTTAAACGGAGGCTTCCAAACCTGACGCATACACATGTGGATGTCTGCAACCGGTCGTTGCAAAAAATAGGAAAAAAAGGGGGAAAGTGGGCGTGACTATTTAAAGACCCCCACTTTTCCTTTCCTTCCTCCTCTTTGGCAGTGTTGACTTCTGCTCCTCCAATCCTGGCTGCTCCTCACGGTCCCTGCCTCCCACGGCGATTTCTGAGAGCAGGGAGCAGCTGCCTGCTGGGCAAGCCCCAAAAGCTTTCTTCCTCTCCCCGATCTTGCCTTTCTTGCTCGCCCTCTGATCTAGGCGTCTGCTGGGTTTCCTCAACCTCCCCCCCTATTTTATTTTAATCCCCTCACCGCCTCCCTCTTTCGCAAAGTTGACATTCTGGGGACTCGGACCTTCGCTTCTCACTTGGCGAACCTTGAAGGAGAGGCCACCTGCTCCCACCTCCCAGAGTGATCCAGAAGCCTCAACTCCGGCCTCCCGCAGCAGGCTGAGATAGGCGAGCCCGAGCGGCCATCTGCTGCCGCCTTGGAAGATTTGCCGCAGCAGCTCCTTCTCCCCATCGGCCTCCTCCTCCCTCAGAACCTTCGCGCCAAAAGGCGGAAAGAAGAAAGTCCCAGAGAGGGAGAGTGCGGGGCGGGGGGGGGAGAGCAGTCTTTTCCAAGGGGAGGAGAAGCCATACCAGAGCTGGACGGGGGCAGGGCCGGTGCATGTCTCGCCTTAGGCTCCACTCTAATCAAGCCCCCTGTTCCGTGTGTGCGCGCGCGCATTATGCGGCTCCCAGGTTTTTTTTTTGTGAGGGAAACGGGTCCAAGTGGCTCTTTCAGTGTTTCAGGTTGCCGACCCCTGACCTATACTATACCTGTGCATTTGGTTTTTCTTGCCTAAATGTAGAACTTTACTTTTTCACCATTGAATTTCATTTTGTTAGATAGCGTCCAATGTTCAGGTCTGTCAAGATCCTTCTGTATCTTAAGCCTGTCTTCTGGAGTGTTGGCTATTCCTGCCAGCTTGGTGTCGTCTGCAAATTTGATGAGTTCCCCATCTATCCCCTCATCCAAATCATTCATGAAGAAGTTGAAGAGCACTGGGTCCAGAACTGAGCTCTGGGGGGGCACCCCACTACACACTTCCCTCCATGTAGATGCGGTTCCATTGAGGACCACACGCTGAGTATGGCCGGTCAGCCAGCTACGAATCCATCTGGTGGTGATGCTGTCTAACCCACATTTTTCTATCTTATTATCAGTAGTAGGTTGTTCTTCTTTAATCACATGCCTATACTAGAAGTCCAGTAAATTATATCCACGAGTACATTCCTCTGTTCCCCCTAATTTTGTCACCAGTTGGGTCAAAGAATGCAATAAGATTTGTCTGGCATGATCTGTTTTTGACAAACCCATGTTGGCTTTTGGTAATAACTTTGTTTGCCTCTAGGTGTTCGCTGATTCGTTGCTTGATTATCTTTTCCAAGATCTTCCCAGGTATTGAGGTCAGGGTGATAGGTCTGTAGTTTCCTGGATCCGTTTTTTTCCCCTTTTTTGAAGATGGGAGCTACATCAGCTCTTTTCCAGTCCTATGGCTGGAAATGAACCCTAGAAGTAGTAAACATAAAATATAGGTCTTATTGAATCTGTTCTAAATTTCAGACTAGGTGAAGGTAATTAACCAATGTTAGGGATAGTCTTTTAAAATGAATATATTCATTAGGTTTCATTCTGTTCTTTGTTTCTCACAATATTCACTTCAAATTAATTTAGATATTTGCTATTGAAAAATTGCACAAAAATCATACACATTTGCAATTCTATAAAGATGCAAAGTTAGGCTTTAGGGCTAGATATATTTCATGGACATTTTAAGTGTCACTCTCAGAGATAAGCACTGAATTACCAAATTATTACTTTTAATATGATAGAAGGAGCATTGAAAATTAGAAAATCATGCTAGCTATATTTAAAATAACTTTAAATAAATAGGATGTTAATAAAGAATATCTTTTGTACAGGACACAACTTCTAGTTTTTGCAGTGTGGCCCAGAGATAAAAAAAATATGTTTTTGACTCAGAAGAGGTTGTGCACCCCTGACATTAGGACTGAAAGCTGTCAAGAGAATAAGCTCTTCAACTCAATTTTTAGTAACAGAAAAGGAAGATGCTATGATTCAATAATTAAAAATCAAATTTGATTTTAAAAGGAGTTTGTTTCTTACCTGAAACTTCAGAAAAATATTTAGTGTTACTTAGACCAGAACTCTGCACCAGGTTCTCACCATCTTTCAACTGGAACATACAATAAATCTGCCCTGCACCATCTTCTGATATTTTGTAATGAATAATGTATGCAAACACGTTGTCTTTTGGTTCCTGAATTTTAATTTCTTTCCCATCTTTACAGAAAATTATCCAGGAAAATGGAGAAGATAGCAGTATTTGACAATTCACCAAAACTTCATCATTGGATAAACTGATCAGAAACATCTGAGGTGGTGTAAGACTACCTGTATTTTTTTAAAAAAGAACAAAATTAAGTACATTGTGTGAGTTTTGATTGATTCTATTTCTTTGCTGAAATACCCTGTAATTGTTATAAATTTGGATAAATATTCAACTTTTTTAAACTTATAAGTTAATTTATAACATCTGAGGTGGTGTAAGACTACCTGTATTTTTTAAAAAAGAACAAAATTAAGTACACTATGTGAGTTTTGATAGATTTGATTTCTTTGTTGAAATACCCTGTAATTGTTATACGTTTGAATAAAAATTCAACTTTTTATTTAATTTATGTTTCTTTTTTATCTTTTAAAAATCCATATTAACCTTGACTTTGTTGTACCTGTCATGGTTCCGATAGATGAAACCCATTAAAGAACTTCAAGGCAAGAATTCTTCCTTAAAGAACATTTTATTCAGGAAACAAAGTATCGGCACTACATAGTTGAACCCAAAACTATATTCCCTTCCCCCAGATACAAAGTAACACATTTCAAGTCCCACCCCCACAAAGCAGTCATAAATCACATTCTCCAATTAGCCAGGACCGCGGGCTCTCTCCCCAGCTCCTCAGCCCGCCAAAACGTTATCAGTTTGTGTCCTTGAGTTCCCACGGAGCTGCATTGTTATTATGGCTAGCTGAGCTCAAGCATTCACCCCATTCCCCCTTCAACATCTAATTTCTAAACAAAAGAAAAAGCATGTTAAAAGCAAAGTAAAAATGGCTGCAATTTCCATCAGTTGTCAGAGCAGGAACATCCAATGTTACAGCATTGACATCCGGCCCCCCTTTACAAAAAGGATAAATCCTGCAATTCAAACAAAACCATAGGTTAGGGCAGGGGTCGGCAACCTGAAACACTGAAAGAGCCACTTGGACCTGTTTCCCTCACAAAAAAAAAACCTGGGAGCCGCATAATGCGCGCGCGCACACACGGAACAGGGGGCTTGATTAGAGTGGAGCCTAAGGCGAAACATGCACCGGCCCTGCCCCCGTCCAGCTCTGGTATGGACGGCTCTGCCGTCCTGGCTTCTCCTCCCCTCGGAAAAGACTGCTCTCCCCCCCCCACCCCGCACTCTCCCTCTCTGGGACTTTCTTCTTTCCGCCTTTTGGCGTGAAGGTTCTGAGGGAGAAGGAGGCCGACGGGGAGAAGGAGCTGCTGCGGCAAATCTTCCAAGGCGGCAGCAGACAGCCGCTCGGGCTCGCCTATCTCAGCCTGCTGCGGGAGGCCGGAGTTGAGGCTTCTGGCTCACTCTGGGAGGGGTGCTCGGAAAAGAGAGGATGAGAAGCGGAAAGTGGGAGAAAGGACGTCTTCCAGCTTTCTGGGGTTCTTTCGCTGGAAGGGCGAGGAAGCAGCAGTTCTGCCCCGTGGGAGGTGGGAGTAGGCGGCTTCTCCTTCAAGGTTCGCCAAGTGAGAAGCGAAGGTCCGAGTCCCCAGAATGTCAACTTTGCGAAAGAGGGAGGCGGTGGGGGGATTAAAATAAAATAGGGAGGGAGGTTGAGGAAACCCAGCAGACGCCTAGATCAGAGGGCGAGCAAGAAAGGCAAGATCGGGGAGAGGAAGAAAGCTTTCGGGGCTTGCCCAGCAGGCAGCTGCTCCCTGCTCTCAGAAATCGCCGTGGGAGGCAGGGACCGTGAGGAGCAGCCAGGATTGGAGGAACAGAAGTCAACACTGCCAAAGAGGAGGAAGAAAAGGAAAAGTGGGGGTCTTTAAATAGTCACGCCCACTTTTCCCACTTTTTCCCTGTTTTTTGCAATGACCGGTTGCAGACATCCACATGTGTATGCGTCAGGTTTGGAAGCCTCCGTTTAAGTCTGTGCGTGTGCACAGACATAGGCTGACTTAGGAGCGAAAACACTGCTGGTAGATCTTGTGGGATTTTTGCATGCAAAAAGGGAGGAAGGGAGGGAGGGAGGGAGGGAAGGAAGACAAAGGAAGAAGAAAGGCAGGAAGAATATGGGAAGGAAGGAAGGAAAAAAGAAAAACAGGAAGAAAAGGAAGAAAAGGAAGGAAGGAAACCTGCCGAAAGCCCAACCAGCCCGTGCAGAAGCGCTGCCTGCTCGCTTTTCCAGGGCGCTCCAGCCCAGCTTCTTTCCTCCCTTTTAGCTGGACAACCTTTAAAATCGGCCTTTTCTCTTTATTTATTGGGGAGGGGGAATCTGCAAGCATGCCAACTGGGGCGGCGGGGCGGCCGGAGAAGAGCGGCCAGCCAGGAGGACGCGCGACCTGCCCACCAGCCGATCCAGGCTGAGCTCCTGAGTAAGCGCGCCAGCCAGGTGACGCCGAGGCCACTTTGGAAACAGAAAGTAAGCATCGTGCAAAGCGGAGCGGCTTGCCTCCGCACCTCAGAGCCGGGAGGATTTTTGCATGCAGTTTACTTGTGTGGGGGGGGAGGAGGAAGTGCAGAGCAGCCAGTCAGAGCCCAGATTGTTTGCTTATTGAGAGAGAGAGATAAAGAAAGAAAGAAAGGAGGGAGGGAGGGAAGGAAGACAAGAAAGGAAGAAGAAAGGCAGGAAGAATATGGGAAGGAAGGAAGGAAGGAAGGAAGGAAGGAAGGAAGGAAGGAAGGAAGGAAGGAAGGAAGGAAGGAAGGAAGGAAGGAAGGAAGGAAGGAAGGAAGGAAGGAAGGAGCCGGGAGGTGCCCACAGGGGTAGGCAACCTTGGCTGTTTTATGCCTTGTGGACTTCAACTCCCAGAATAAAAGAGCCAAGGTTGCCTACCCTGCCTGGGCGCTTAGCAAACGCACCTGAGGCAGAAAACTCCCACCCGCCTCCCCGCCCGAATCACCGGCTGCTCCCTGCGCCGCCGTCCCTGCGTTACAAAGCCTGCGGACGGCGAGCCCTGCCCCCCCTGAGCCCCGCTCTGATTCACGGGCTCCGCTGTAGCTTCATGCTGCTGCGGCTGCTATGGTGGGCTGAGGCAATGCGAAGCAGGGGGGGGAGCGGCGGGCCAGGATGAGCGAGCTCAGGCAGTGGCTGGGCAGGGAGGCGGAGGGGCAGCGCGACGCCGAGGGCAAGGTAACCGAGTTGGCCAGGGACGAGCGTCTGGAAGCGGCGAGGTGGAATGGCGGAGGGGGGGGTTCAACTTAAGCTACCAGAATTCCTGAGCCAGTAAGCAACTTTGGCTCTTTGGCAGAAAACCCCCACCCGTCTCTGCGTTACAAAGCCTGCGGACGGCGAGCCCTGCCCCCCCTGAGCCCCGCTCTGATTCACGGGCTCCGCTGTCACTTCATGCTGCTGCAGCTGCTACGGCGGGCCGAGGCAATGCGAAGCGGGGAGGAACAGCGGGCCAGGATGAGCGAGCTCAGGCAGTGGCTGGGCAGGGAGGCGGAGGGGCAGCGCGACGCCGAGGGCAAGGTAACCTAGTCGGCCAGGGATGAGCGTCTGGAAGCAGTGAGGCGTGTTCCGCGCGATGGCGGAATGGCGGAGGGGGGGTTCAACTGAAGCTCCCAGAATTCCTGAGCCAGTAAACAACTTTGGCTCTTTTATGCCTCGTGGACTTCACTGGCTCAGAAATTCAGAGTTGAAGTCCACGAGTCATAAAAGAGCCAAGGTTGCCTCCCCAGCAAGCGTGCCGGCTGGGTGACGCCGAGGCCGCTTTGCAAAGACAAGAGAAAGCATGGGGGGAAAGTGGAGGCTTGCCTTGGCGCCGGTAGGTGCCCCTTTGGAGGAGGAGAAGGCGCCATCACCACCCCTTTTTATCCGCTTGTTTTTGTATGTCACAGAAGCCTTTTTCAGACCGAGTTTCATTTTGTCCCAAACCTGTCCCCAACCCTTCACCCACTGGTCAAGAGTTTGGGAAGCAGAGGGTCCCTGAGGATACTCAGGTATTGGGTTGAATTCTTTTCCCGTGGCAATCTTAAAAGGTGTAAAACCGGTGCTGCTGTGAACAGTGTTATTATAAGCCACCTCTGCGAAAGGGAGGAGGTCAGTCCAGTTCCTTTGCTGATAATCCACATAGCATCTGATGTACTGCTCCACCATCGAGTTCGCTTTCTCAGCCGCCCCATTCGTAGACAGGTGAAAAGCCGACAACAGCCCCTGCGATGAGCCAATTAGTTTGAGAAAACCCCTCCAGAATTTGGCCGTAAATTGCACTCCCCTGTCAGAGATCATTCGCTTCGGCGTGCCGTGCAGACTGTAAATGTGCTTAAGAAACATCTTAGCTAGTTTCTGGGCCGATGGGTGTCTTTTGCAGGCAATGCAATGAGCCTGCTTCGAAAAAAGATCAATCACAGTCCAAATCACCGTATTTCCTCTACTCTCAGGTAACTCAACTATAAAATCCATAGCAATTTCTTCCCATGGCTGGGAAGGGTCCGTGACCGGTTGTAATAGTCCAGGGGGCTTTCACGGAATCCTCTTCATGGTGGCACACACCGCACAGCTTTTGACGTAGTTCTCTACGTCCCGTTTCAAACCTGGCCACCAAAATTGCCGGCGAACCAAATGCAGCATTTTTAAATAGCTGAAGTGTCCAGCTTGTTTCACATCGTGGCCATGCTGGAGAACATAGAGGCGGAGTGTTTCGGGAAAATACAACTTCCCCCCTTTGTAGGCTAATCCGTCCCTACACGTCAGGGTGGCTTGATTGTCCTTGAACCATCGATCATTGAGGAGTTCCTGTTTTAGTTTTCTTGTCCCAGGATCGTCGGGGTTTGGGACCCTCGAAGATGGGGCTCTTGGCGGCGTTAGTTGAGATGCAACTTGCGGTGTAGGTATGATTGATTCATTAATCTCTTCACGCTGACTCTTGTATTGAGGCAATCTGGATAGAGCGTCAGCTAGAAAGTTTCTCCCTCCCGGTATGTACTTCAGGGTGAAGTTAAACCGGTTAAAATACTGCGCCCACCGTACTTGTTTCGGGGAAAGCTTGCGAGGAGTTTTCAGTGCCTCTACGTTTTTGTGATCAGTCTATACTTCGAAAGGCTTA
>JALGBA010003162.1:0-37571 GCA_023970755.1 Azemiops feae | reverse complement strand
TGTTGGGGGGGGCTCAGGGAAAGCGCCAGGATCAGCCCCGCTTTCCGGCTGATCAGCGCTTCTCTGGGGCTGTGAGGGGGGGCTCAGGGAAAGGGGATCAGGATCAGCGCTTCTCTGGGGCTGTGAGGGGGGGTCTCAGGGAAAGCGCCAGGATCAGCCCCGCTTTCCGGCTGATCAGCGCTTCTCTGGGGCTGGGGGGGGCTCAGGGGAAGCGCCAGGATCAGCCCACTTTCCAGCTGATCAGTGCTTCTTCTGGCATTCCCGCCGAAGCGAAGGGGAAGCGAAGGGGAATGCCAGATCTAACCCCAGGGCGGTTCGAAAGGCCAGCAGGCTGGCTGGGGGTTTTGGGGTGGAGACATGTGAGCCTTCCTCCGTCTTCTTGAATCTGGCATTCACGGACCTGGCCGGAGCGAAGGGGAAGCGGGATCAAAGCCCTTCTTTCGGCGGCAGAGAATGTAGCCAGGCGGGATTCGCCTGGGGGTTGTGCCGGCTCTTCCTCAGGGCTGGCTGCAGCAATGAATGAGCGCTTCCCCGCTCGCTGCTTTTCTCCGGCTGCGGCTGTGCACAACACACCAGAGGGAGTCTGGCAGCCGCGGCCCTTTCCCCGCCCCCGTGCGCTCCTCCGCTGCCTGCGCTCTCCTCCCCCTGTGGAAGAACGGTGGCTGTGCTGGGCTCCCGGCTGCACCGAGCGCGAGCACAAAAGGAAAGTGATTCAGCAAAGGAACCAGCATCGAAGAAATTAAAACTGAGTGATGGAGGGAGGGAAGGAAGGACAATGAGAGGGAGAGAGGGACAATGGAAGGGAGGGAGGGAAGGAGGAAGGGACAAAGAGGGAAGGAAGGAAGGAAGGAATGGACAATGGAAGGGAGGGAGGGAAGGAGGAAGGGACAAAGAGGGAAGGAAAGAAGGAAGGAAGGAAGGAAGGAAGGAAGGAATGGACAATGGGAGAGAGGGAGGGAAGGAAGGCACCCACCCCAGTCCCACCCCCCTCCACCAGAGACCCATGGATTCCCCCCCCACAGGCACCCTGAAACCTGAGGGAGGGAGGGATGGACAATGGTAAGGATGGAGGGAAGGAGGAAGGGACAAAGAAGGAGGGAAGAAAGGAAGGAAAGAAGGAAGGAAGGGACAATGGGAGAGAGGGAGGGAAGGAGGGCACCCACCCCAGTCCCACCCCCCTCCACCAGAGACCCATGGATTCCCCCCACATAGGCATCCCGCAACCTGAGTGATGAGCTGCCCCCCCCCCCGCCATTGACTTTGTTTGTCAAAAAGTTGCAAAAGATGATCACATGACCCTGGGACACTGTGAATGTCATAAGTATGAATCAGTTGCCAAGTATCCGAATGTAAATCACATGACCCTGGGGATGCTGCAACAGTCATAAGTGTGAAAACTGGTCATAAGTTACTTTTTTCAGTGCTATTGTAACTTCGAACAGTCACTAAGCAAATTGTTGTAAGTCGAGGACTACCTGTACTTTATCATTTTTTTCCTTTTTTGGGGGGGGGGTCAAGTTTTTGACACCTTGCTGGGCGAGTGGTGGTACTCGGATGTTGCCTTATTCTAAAAGTGGTACAATGGGTGAAAAGGTTGAAAAGCCCTGCTTTAGAGGGTTGGCTATAACTTATGCTGCTAAAAAGAATAAAGAAAAGAAACAACTACAGTTAAAGCTGAGAGAAGAACTTAGAAAGCTGGAATTAGAATTACAAACAGATCCACAAAAGAAAGTGCTTAGGAAACAAATGGAGATAATAAAGCATAAATTAAATCTGGCTGAGATGGAAATAATGGCTCAACAGATTAAACAGACCAAACAGAATTTCTTTGAAAACGCTAATAAGCCGGGGAGATGGTTAGCATATAGATTGAAAAAAGAAAAAGAAAAAAGAATGATAAATAAGCTACAAGATTCAAAAGGAGAATTACACTTCCAAAATGACACAATGAAAAAAATCATTAAAGATTACTATGAGACACTCTACAAGGCAGAGGAAACTCCTAAAGAAAAAATACAGCTGTACTTAAAAGAAGCAGCCTTGCTAAAAATTCCGGAGAATATTTGAAATATACTAAATGGAAAAATATCAATGATGGAGATTATAGAAGCTATAAAAAGGCAAAAGAAGGATAAGACTCCGGGCCCAGATGGACTTCCCGCAGAATTTTATACATCATTACAAGATGTATTAAGTCCGACTTTGAAAGAACTGTGTAATGAAATCCTTTTGGAGGCTAAAATACCAAAGTCATGGACTGAAGCTAACATTACCTTAATACCTAAAGAAGACACTGATCTTACACAAATAAAAAATTATAGACCAATATCGCTGTTAAATGTAGATTATAAAATTTTTGCCTCGATAATGGCAGAAAGAATTAAGAAATTCTTGACTGAATTTAAACACACAGATCAAAATGGCCATTATTTATATTAACATTGGAAGTATTGAATAGAAACATTAGACAAGATATAGAAATTAAAGGATTGGAGATAAAAGATGAAAAATATAAATTACAAGCTTTCACGGATGACTTGGTTTTTATATTGGAGGAGCCACTTGAAACATGCACTAAATTGTTGGAGAAAATAGAAAAGTTTGGAGAAGTGGCAGGTCTGAAAATAAACAGAGACAAGACTAAAGTATTGACAAAGAACTTAACAGATAAACAGAAAACTCAACTTACAAAAAAGACAAATCTGCAAATAGTTAAAAAAGTTAAGTACTTGGGAATCTATTTAACAGCAAGATGTGTAAAACTAAAAGAAGATAACTATGAAAGATTGTTAAAACAAATAAAATTGGACTTGGAAAATTGGAAAAATCTCCAACTGTCAATGTTAGGAAGAATAGCTACAGTGAAAATGAATATCCTACCAAAAATACTCTTCTTATTTCAAACGATTCCTGTAAAATTGGGAAACGTTTTTTTTTATGACCTGAATGCAACAATATTGAGATTTATCTGGCAAGGGGAAAAAGCACGAATTAAAGTGAAAATGCTACAAGAAGCTAGAGATAGTGGAGGATTTGGACTCCCGGACTGGAGACTATATTATCAAGCAGCTATTTTAACATGGCTTAAAGAATGGATAACGCTTAGGAATAAAAGACTACTGTACCTAGCGGGGCATGACCTCCAGATTGGTTGGCATGCCTTTCTGTGGTACGGGAAGAATAAAATACACAGATATTTTCAAACCCATTTTATAAGGAATGCACTTCTTTTAGAATGGGAAAGAATAAAAGAGAAAATTTATATTAAGATACCTGAATGGCTCTCAACAATGGAAGCTTTCGCTTACCCAAATTTAATTAACTATGACAAAGTCACGACTTATAAAGATATCTTGGATAATGAAGGAAAACTGAAAGATAGACAAGATTTACAATGACAAGGTATTGATTTAGCATGGTGGCCATATTTGCAAATTCAAACGAGATATGAAAAAGATGAGAAAACAACAGGATTTTATAAAGAATTGACAGAATTTGATCAAATATTGCTAAAAACAGATGAAAAGTTGATTAAGAAACTTTATAAATTTCTGCTAAATTTAAAGATGGAAGAAGAACAAGTAAAAGAAACAATGATAACATGGGCAAAGAACTTTGGATATTCTGTAGACTTGGAAGACTGGCAAAAACTATGGGATAGAAATATTAAATTAACTAAAGCAGTGTCATATAAAGAAAACCTGTACAAAATGTTTTATAGATGTAAGCAAATGTAAGCAAAGGCCAGGTACTTATTATCATATCTGGTGGACATGCCCTAAAGCCGAGGTTTTTAAGAAGAGACTAGATAATCACTTGTCCGAGATGGTATAGGTCTGTGGTGGCGAACCTATGGCACACGTGCCACAGGTGGCACGCAGAGCCCTCTCTGTGGGCATGCGTGCCGTCGCCCCAGTCCTAGGCCTTCAGTCCCGTCCATGAGCAAACTGCATCAAAATCTCCCCGGGCAAGCTGGGTTTTATAAAACCTTTTCGCTTTAGGCCTCCGCCGCCATGTGCAAAAAAAAAAGTTCAATCAATCAATTTCAACTTCTCGCAGGAAAAGAAAAGATCTCGCAAAGTTGGAATTGATTGATTGAACTTTATTTTTAGTCCCACACAGCGGTGGAGGAAGTGACGCGTTGGAGCTGGAAAGAAGGTGCTGTGGGGGGTGGGGGGGAGCAGCGGGAACAGGGCGCTCCGTGCGAGGGGTGGGGTGGGGCCTGTGCATGAGGTGAAGCAACGCGGCGGCACTAGCATGGTGGTAGACCACTTGCTTCTCTCCCCCTGCCAGACATCTGCCAAAGCCACGCAGGGTAAGGTTGCCGCGCCTGCCCCCACCCAGATGCCCTCGCCTCCCCCAAGTGTTTTTTTACTAACCTGCCTTTCACCTGCATTCCGTTTCTCCCTTCGCTTCTCAGCCTTCACCGCATGTTTGTGGGACTATCGGTAAAAAAAAAAAGTTTCATCAGACTTTATAACTTCTCACGAGATCTCAAGGGTGGGGCGTGTGTCCTTCCCGTGCCAGGCCAGCCCCTGCAGCCCTGGGGCGGCCATGGTGGGCTGTGGTGGGCAGGACGTTGAGGTGGGGGCTGGCAGGCCGACCAAAGCAGCAGGTGGAGTGCTGGAGGCTCAGGAAGGGAGGGTGCTGAAGTGGGCGGTTGGGCCATTGGCAAGAGCAACGCGGTTGAGCGGAAAGCGGCCTCAGGACAAGTGGGGCAGGTAAGGAAAGAAATCCTCGCTCCCCCCAGAAATTGCCTTTCTTTCCTTACCTGACTCCCAGCCCCATGCCGTTTCTCCTTCGCGATCCACCGCCGCTGCCGCGTGCAAGGAAACGAAGTTTTTTTGGGGAAAAAAAAGGTCAATCAATCAATTCCAACTTCTCGTGAAAGATCGTGAAGTTGGAATTGATTGATTGACCTTTTTCCCCCCCAAAAAAACTTCGTTTCCTTGCACGCGGCAGGGGCAGATCGCGAAGGAGAAACGGCACGGGGCTGGGAGTCAGGTAAGGAAAGAAAGGCAGTTTCTGGGGGGAGCGAGGATTTCTTTCCTTACCTGCCCCACTTGTTCTGAGGCCGCTTTCCGCTCAGACGCGTTGCTCTTGCCAATGGCCCGACCGCCCACTTTAGCACCCTCCCTCCCCGAGCCTCCGGTGCTCCACCTGCTGCTTTGGTGGCTCTGTAGGCAGAGCTGCGAAGTTCTCTTCTCTGACAGAGCCACCAAAGCAGCAGGTGCCTACAGAGCCTACAGAGCCACCAAAGCTGTAGCTCAGACATGTAAAACACAAGGCCCACGGGCCGGGGAGGGCTCAAATTTGCCCCCCCCCAGGGCTGTCCCAGAAATGGCAAGGGACCGGCCCCTGCTGCCCCAGCCCTGGCCCACCCCAACCCGGCTGGGCGCCCTCCCGGTGCACGCACAGGAAACGGCAAGCGCTCAGGGGCTGGTGGTTTGCAGCAGCAGCTGCAGCTCATTTGCTTCACTCCGCCCCACCCCACCCCTCCCAGCCTCGCCAGTCATGCCCAGCCATTCCCCACTTTGCCGAGCCTCTCCTCATCCGGCCCTGCTTTGCTGCACCACGCCTTTCCTCACTTGGGCCTTGGCGTTTTGTAAGCCTAGCGCCCCAGGGTACGCCTGGCCTGTGGGATGAAAGGCACGGAGATGGGAGCGCACAGTGTCACAAGCCGAGCATCAGCCGGCTCCCATTCACCCTCTCCGCCATGTTGTAGGGCCGGAGAGGGGAATGTAGCAGTCATGCAGAGCCGCAGCCTGGAACTGCTGGCGGCCGGCAACATGTGGCGGCTGGAGAGAAAGGGTGAGAAGGAGGAGAAAGCAGGTGACATGCCTCTGTCGAAGCCTGAATCTGATGAGGAAAATGAGCTGGAACGGGACCCTATGGAGGTCGAGGGAGAGGTGTCTGTGGCTTCAGAGGAATGTGGGGAAGAGCAGGCAGAGGCAGGCCAGGGCCTTTCAGGATTGGGACAGGATGAACAGGAGAGACAGAGTTCAGGAGATGAGCAAGGGCCACCCCCTCCTGATCCTAGAGCATGGAGAGTGGAGAGAAGGAGGGAACAACGCAGGCAGCCTCAACTACTCGGGAGGAGAGCATCCCGCCCCTCTCCACAAGGCACACCTGGAGACTGAGACTTAAGGAGACGCTGATCTCTTGTTCTGTGTTGTGATTTCTGCTTGGAAACCTGGAAACTCTGACCATTGGACTGACTGACAACATTGCTTGGATGTTCAAAGACCTCGGATTGTATTTTGGCTTCTCTTCTGAAACTGCTCAGGCAAGCTTGTATTTCCACAGACTCGTTAGATTTTGGATGTATGTGTCATTCCTTGTTATCTCCGTGGCCTTGAGTAAATTACTCTTCTAATCAGACTGTGTGTGAAACTACTTGCAGCCAGAGGTGGCTGAAGGTGTGTGTGTCTTCCTTTGTTTTGAGGATTGCCAGAAACGTGGGAGCATTTGGGGAAAATTTGGAGCAATTAAAGGGCGGTTTGAATTGCCAGCTGACTGCATTGCCTCTGTGCTGTGCCCTGGGTCATCACAGCAGGAAGGGTTTCTCTCTTTGTGTGTGTGTGTGTGTGTGTGTGAGAGAGAGAGAGAGAGAGAGAGAGAGAGAGCCAGGAGGGGAAAGAGGAGGAGGAGGAAGCCGAGGTGTTACAAAAAAGGGGAGCTTCCCCTTTCTTCCCCCATTCTCTTTTTTTAACCTCCTCCCACTCCTTCAGGTGCAGCTGGAGGAAAGGGTGAGAAGGGGAGAAAGCAGGGAGAGTTTGTGTGTGAGGGAGGAGAGAGAGAGAGAGAGAGAGATTGAGCCAGCAGGGAAGCGAAAGGTGGGGAAGGAAAGCGTTGCAGAGTAAGCAAACTTACAAAAAGGGGATCTCTCTCTGTCTCTCTCTCACACATCACACACACACATGCTGGCTTCGGGGAGGTGGTGTGCAGGCAGGCAGACAGCAAACTCGCAGATTGGCTTTGTGGTCTATTCTTGCCACCTCCCCTCCCTAAAATCATAGAAGTCCCTTCGGATTGAATGGGAAGTTAAGAGGAATTGGCGTGAGTTGAAATAAAAGGAAGAGTCAACTCCCCCCCCCAATATTTTTGGTCGGAGACGTGAAAGTGGCTTGGACTAAAGACCTCAAAGGTCTCTTCCAACTCTCTTACTCTTTGAGAGAAGCGCTGCCAACCTCTCCCCCTCCCCTCATCCCTTCCTGGGCACAGAGAGAGGGAGGGAGGGAAGGAAGGAAGGAAGGAGGGGAGGGAAACAGGAAGAAAGAAAGGGAAGGAAGGAAAGAAGGAAGGAGATGGGAATGAAAAGGAGGGAGGCAGGGAAGGAGGGGAGGGAGGGAGGAAGGAAGGAAGGAGATTGGAATAAGAGGGAGGGTCTAAGGCAGGGGTAGGCAACCCAAAACACTCAAAGAGCCACTTGGACCAGTTTCCCACCGAAAACAAAACACTGGGAGCTGCAAAACCCTTTTGATATCTAAAATGAAGATAACACTGCATATATCCTTTTTTACCTTTATTATAGGTATGTATATATACCTATAAAGAAGAGGAAGTTGGTTCCTCTTTTCTGACTGAGTTCTTGTGTTCTTCAATGCGTGCACTTATTCTTCTGTTGGTTTGTCCGATGTATGTGGTGGGGCAGGCGGTGCATGGGATTTCATATACTCCTTGATTTTCTAACTCAATTTTGTCTTTGGGGTTTCTTAGGATGGTGGATATTTTTCGGTTTGTGCAGAATGCTGTCTTGATGTTGTGTTTGTGGAGGATCTTGCTGATTCTGTCTGTGGTGCCTTTTATGTATGGGAGGAGGGCTTTGCCGTTTTCTTGTTCTCTGTCTTGGATTTTAGTGGGGGTTTCTCAGTCAGAAAAGAGGAACCAACTTCTTCCCTGGTCCAACACCTTAAAGCCACAGGACATAAAATTGACTTTAAAAATACCAGAACTATCGCCCAAACTGAACACTTTAACAACAGAATAATCAGAGAAGCCATCGAGATAGAAAAACGCCCACACAGCATGAATAAACGAGATGATACCTCCCGCCTACCAGCCATTTGGAAACCCACCCTTATTGACAAACGAGTCCCTAACACAAAGAATGACACTAGACCCACACTCACGAAAACCACACAGGATGTCACCACCACACATCCACGCAAAAAGCAAACCCAAACCCACACCGATGATGAGGCACGACCACAAACCAGAAACCAGACCACAGCTGCATCATTAGCCAATTCAAACCCCTCCAATCCATACATGAAGCAAACTGACACCCACCTTGATGATATGGCACGACCACGAACGCGAAGCCAAACAACAGCAATGCAGCTCTCCATCTCAAATCCCGCTGCAACTCAGACTAATCCGAGCACAACAAAGCCCCCACCCAAACAGAACACACCCCCATCCAATCAGAGCACAGCCAACCCCCCATCCAATCAGAGCACAGCCAAGCCCCTAACCAATCAGAACACACCTCCACCCAATCAGAACACAGCCAAGCTCCCACCCAATCAGTTCATACCCCCACTGGCAGTTAAAAGTAAGAAACAGCTGCGATCACACATTGCTCCTAGAAGCACGAGGCCGAAGAGACACCAGCCTGAAGATGACGAATGAGACTTTGTCGAAACGTCGCCAAGACACTTCCAATTTTACGCGGGAGAAAACCCGAATTACCAAAGACCTACATACAAACACCCGTGAAAACCTCAGAAAACATATATATATATATACACACACACACACACACACACATATATATATATATATCATAAAGGTAAAAAAGGATATATGCAGTGTTATCTTCATTTTAGATGTCAAAAGGGTCTCTCTCTGTGTCTTTCTCTGTCTCTCTCTCCCTCCCTCCCTCTCTCTCTCTCCCTCCCTCTCCCTATCTCTCTTTCTGCCCTTGGTCTGCCAATCCTCTTCCCCCACTCAGTGTGTGTGTGTGTGTGTGTGTGTGTGTGTGTGAGAGAGAGAGAGAGAGAGAGAGAGAGAGAGAGAGAGAGAGAAGGGAAGCGCAAGTGCTTCTCCCTGTCTCTGTCTCTCTCTGCAAATGGCAGAAGAGGCTGGGAGCCGCAGGAGAAGGCTCAAAGAGCCACATGCGGCTCCGGAGCCACAGGTTGCTGACCTGTGGTCTAAGGGAAGTCCTACCTTAGCACTTGGCCACCAGCAGCCCTGTTGCCCTTTCACCATCCCCTGGTGGTCTCCCGTCCTATTGCTGAGGATGCTTTGGTTACAAAGCCAGGTCTCCTCGCATGGAGAGGGAGTGGGCCTCCCTCTGACCCACGCACTTTGCCCTCCTGCACCCACTATGAGCAACCTGGCCAAGGAGAGCGAGCACAGAAGTAGTAGTCTTGAGGAGGAGGTAAACGCAGCTGGGCACCCCCTCGGGGAAATGCGGCTAGGCTAGGCAGGGCTGTGGGGTCCTGGTGCCGTGGGAGCTCAAGGGCCAGGCTGGGCACTTGACCTCCACTGCCCAGGGCTCCGGGCAGTCCGTGCCACCATCCAGGGGCCCCCTGCATGGCCTGAGGCTCAGTGAGGCTCCTCCAGTGGACCATGCCCCAGCACTCGCCCCGGTCCCACCCCCCCCTCCACCGGAGACCCTCAGATCCGCCCCAGTCCTGCCCAGGCCCACACAAGTACCCCTGACGTGAGTGACGTTGAGCTGGCCAAGCCCACCCAGTAGGCCACGCCCATGCCAGCCACGCCCACCCAGTGGGCCACGCCCATCCGGCACCCAACCATAAATAAGTGGGGTTTAGGTTGCAGTTTGGGCATCAGTTTTGCCCTAAAGCAAAAAAGTTTTGGGTTAAGATACATGCATGGTTAGAAAAGATGACTAAAAAACAGATAGATTTTAAACCAGAATTGTTTTTGTTAGGAATATTAGGAGCTAATTATGAGAAGGAGAGCGAATATTTAATATTACATGTATTAACAGCAGCAAGAATTGCATTTGCCCAATATTGGAAAAATGAAAATTTACCAACTGAAGAAGTATTAATCAAGAAAATTTTAGAATGTGCAGAAATGGATAGATTGACTTTAGAGATTAAAGAGAAAGAAGATTCAGTTTACTTTAGAACATGGGATAATTTCTATCAATGGCTAGGAAAACGAATTAGGGAGAAAGGAATGTGATGTGTTATTTTGAATACATACTAGTAAGAAGAATGTTATGGATTGATTAATTAATACTGTTTATGATAACCAATTATACTCACTACTGTTATCTATTACTATATTAATTATTGTTAACTATATATATGTACCCAGACAATATTCTGTTTGCAAAATATTGAAAATGTTACTGCGGGATAACCCCAATGTTGACCCTAACCCTGTCCTAATCCCAAACCCTACCCCAACCCCAGCTTAAACCCTAACCCCATTCCCGACCCCATTTTATTCCTAACCCTATAAAATCCAATAAAATTCTTTTTTTTAAAAAAAAGTCCTTGGAGCAGTGCAAACTGAGCTCTTAATCGGGGACAGAGATGTATGAGGGCCTATCCCAGTATAAAGAGAGTTACCAAGTTCCTAAACTTGGAAGTACAAGAAGCTTTCTTCATTCCTAGGGGTTTGTGGGTTTTTTGTACATTTTGTACACTTCTGCCAGCTCTGATACTTGCCAGAATACTAAGGTCAAATCATTCACATGGGAATTATTCTGATTCTTTTACACTGGCTATGGAAACTCTGCTTCTCCAAATACAGTATTTTCTAGATGTGGCAATGCGGCCCTCTTCTTTTTTACCAAGATCTACTGCTGAAGTGGAGATTTTTCTTTTGTAGCACAAAAGCGAAGAAAATTGGGACCATCAAAGAAATAAGTATAACCCCTCATTTTAAGTATTCCTCTATATGTCAAAAGAAAAGAAAAGGCACTATTTCAGACACAACAGAAGGGAGGAAAAGTATTCCTTGGCCCAACTGGATAATGAAGCAGAATATTTGATGATTTAATACTGTTTTTATATATGAAGATACCATATGGTACACTTGAGGATTATCTAAAATTTCACAAAGCTCTTGCTCTGTCTTTGAAAGCTCACTCTCAGCTTTTTTTAAAATCCCTTTTGGTCATTACTTGCTCAGATATTGCTTCTAGGTTGCTGAGAGGGTAAATGTGCTATCTTCTATAGCAGTGATGGCGAACCTTTTAGAGACCGAGTGCCCAAACTGCAACCCAAAACCCACTTATGTATCGTCGGGTGCCGGGTGGGCATGGCCGATTGGGTGGGCGTGGCTGCAGTGGTCACGGCAGACTGGGTGGGCATGGCCAGGGTGGGCGTGGCCACCTCGATGCTGCTCGTGGGGAGAGACGCCTGTGGGGGCCAGGCAGGGTTGGGGGAAATCCATGGGGTCTCTGGCGGGTGGGACGGTGGGCAGGAGGCTCGTCCTGCGGGGCGAGGCGAGGCAGGGGGCAGGACAGGGGTGCCATTGCCGCAGGGCAAGGCAAGGCGAGGCAGGGGCGGCTGCTGCCTGACACCTTCGGCCCCCGCACACAGCGAGCGCATGGGGGCCAACTATGTCCTTCAGCAGCTACAGCCTGCCGGCCCCTCGGTTTGCCTCCGGCCGCGGCCATTTGCCACCTCGCACGTTGCACCCAATGCCGCTGCCATGAAGCCGCGGAACAAGCCGGGCAGAGGTAAGGAACCGGTATACTGGTTTCTTACTGCCGCCCGGCTTGTTCCGCGGCCTCATGGCAGTGGCACTGGGCAGGAGGCGGCAAACGGCCAGTTTTGGCGCGACATGGCTGTTTGCCACCGGCCGCAGCCATTTGCCACCTTGCACGTTGCACCCACCCCCGTTGCAAATCTTTCCAGAAACTCACCGCAAAGGACGTCAGCACAACTCCCAGGAGCCAGAGGGGCGCCTAACCCTTACCGTGCGCGGGTATTGATGCAGGTTGCTCATGGACGGGACTGAAGGCCTAGGACTGGAGCAACTGCGTGTGTGCCCACAGAGAGGGCTCTGCGTGCCGCCAGTGGCACGTGTGCCATAGGTTCGCCACCACGGACCTATGCCATCTCGGACAAGTGATTATCTAGTCTCTTCTTAAAAACCTCCAGTGATGGAGCACCTACGATTTCTGGAGGCAAGCTGTTCCACTGGTTAATTGTCCTCACTGTTAGGAACTTTCTCCTTAATTCCAGGTTGCTTCTCTCTTTGATCAGTTTCCAACCATTGTTTCTTGTCCTGCCCTCTGGTGCTTTGGAAAATAATTTGACCCCCTCTTTTTTGTGGCAGCCTCTCAAATACTGGAATACTGCTATCATGTCACCCCTATTTCTTCTTTCCTTTAGACTAGCCAAACCCAAGTCCTGCAGCTGTTGTTCATATGTTTTAGTCTCCAGGCCTTTGATCATCTTAGTTGCCCTTCTCTGAACTTTTTCCAAGGTCTCAACATCTTTTTTGTAGTATGGTGACCAAAATTGGTTGCGGTATTCCAGGTGTGGTCTCACTAGGGTTTTATAAAGCGGTACTAATACTTCGCGTGATCTTGATTCTATGCCTCTGTTTATACAACCCAGGATTGTATTAGCTTTTTTGGCTGCTGCTGCACATTGCTGGCTCATAGTTAAGTGGTCGTCCACTAGGACTCCAAGGTCCCTCTCACAGTTACTGTTTTTGAACCAGGTCTCACCTAATCTGTACTTATATCTTTGATTTTTCCTGCCTAAATGTAAAACTTTGGTTTTCTCCACATTAAAACTCATTTTGTTGGATAGGGCCCATTGTTCAAGTTTGTCAAGATCTTTTTGAATTCTGAGCTTGTCTTCTGGGGTGTTGGCTATTCCTGCCAGTTTAGTGTCATCTGCAAATTTGATGAGTTCCCCTTCTATTCCCTCATCTAAGTCATTGATGAAGATATTGAAGAATACTGGGCCTAAGACGGAGCCTTGTGATACCCCACTGCTTACTTCCCTCCATGTGTATGTAGTACCATTGAGGACTACTCGTTGAGTACGGTTTGTCAGCCAGCTACAAATCCATCTGGTGGTGGTGTTGTCTATTCCACCTTTTTCCAGCTTACCAAGCAGTAGATTGTGGTCTACTTTGTCGAATGCCTTACTGAAATCTAAGTATACTATGTCCACAGCATTTTGCTGGTCTACTAATTTGGTCACTTTATCAAAGAATGAAATAAGATTGGTTTGGCATGATCTGTTTTTAACAAACCCATGCTGGTTACCAGTTATAACTTTGTTTGCTTCTAGTTGTTGGCAGATCTGTTTTTTGATTATCTTTTCCAGGATCTTCCCAGGTATTGATGTTAGACTGATTGGTCTGTAGTTTCCTGGGTCTGTTTTTTTTCCTTTCTTGAAGATGGGAACCACATCAGCCCTTTTCCAATCCTCAGGTACTTCCCAGGTGCTCCAGGATTTTTGAAAGATATGGTGCAATGGTTCTGAGATAACATCTGCCAGCTCCTTCAGAACTCTGGGATGTAATCTGTCGGGTCCAGGTGATTTATATTTGTCAAGGTCGGATAGGTGTTCTCTTACCATTTTCTTGCTTATTTTAATTTTTGTTTCTAGTTTGTCTTTTGCAGCAGTTTTTTTGGTATGTTGGGCTATAATGTCTTTTTGTGTGAAGACTGATGCAAAGAATGAGTTAAGCAGCTCTGCTTTCTTCCTGCTGCCTGTTATTTCCTTGCCATCTTCTCTCTTTAGTGGACCTACAGTTTCCTTGACTTTTTTCTTGTTGTTAAAATGTTGGAAGAAACTTCTTTTATTATCCATGATTTCTGTTGCAAGTCTTTGTTCATTCTGAGCCTTTGCTTTCCTGACTTCGTCTTTGCATGTTCTGGCTGTCTGCTGATAATCAGCCTTAGTTATGTGTCCCTCTTTCCATTTTTTGTACTTGTCCTTTTTGTCTTTCAGTTTGTCTGAGAGATCTTTGTGCAGCCATGCTGGTTTCTTCTTGCCTTTCTTGTTTTTCTTTTTCAGTGGTATTGTGCTGGACTGGGCTTTTATGATAGCATTTTTCAGAGTTTCCCATGCTTCTTGAGCTGTTTTCCCCTTTAGGATTTTCATCCATGGAATCTTTCCTAGGTTCTCTGAGTTTGTTAAAATCAGCTCTTTTAAAGTTTAAGACACTGGTTGGGTTATTTTCTACTGCTTGTGTTTGCATTATATTGAATTTCAGTATGACGTGATCACTTTCCCCCAAGGTTCCGGCAACTTCAACTCCCTCTATCACTTCTTCTCTATTAGTAAGAATTAGGTCCAGTTAAGCTTTACTTCTAGTTCCCTCATCTACCTTTTGGATGAGAAAGTTGTCAGCTAGGTTGGTTAGGAATCTGTTTGATCTCCTGCTTGCTGCAGAGTTTGTCTCCCAGCTGATATCTGGGTAGTTGAAGTCTCCCATTACTACTGTGGTATGCTTCTTACATACATTTGTTAACTGGTTGGCAAAGAGTCCATCTATTTCTTCTGATGGAATGGAATTGTTTGTCTCTTAGCCCTTTCAGTATTCCACTGCCTGATGATGAACCAAGACAAAATGGAGCACTCTTGGTCAGTTATGGCTAGGGCTTTGTTCTGTTCTGATAAGGGTCACACTGTTCCTGAAAATCAGGGGCAGCTTACTGTCCAGTGTTGGTCCCAGTAACAAGACGTTTGCCCAAGAATGCTTTGGACTTCAGCTACAACCATTTCTGACAAGTCTGTTTCTAAAAGTCTGTTTAATCCAGTCCTTGATAACACTGTTTCTGCAGTGTGCATTGTGCAGGGCTACTCTTCAGGAGTGGTACAAAAATGTAGCAATTTAGACTGACTATCAGGGGCCAATATTGGAATATCTGCACTGTTTATGAATCATCTTTTGGCTTAAAGGTATTAGCTTTAAATTCTAAAGTTTGAGCTGGGTTACATCTGGCTTGATTAAATATGTTTTGTTAAAACTTGACCATTTAATATAGTCTGCAAAAAGGGCCTGTTTGAGGATACCTCTGCTAATAGGAACGTACTTGTTGGTATAAAGGAAAAGGCCTTATCCTGCATCACTCCCTAAACTAATTATTCTCAAGGATGCTACAGAAGATGACAAGGTGCACTACAGTAGTTTTATTGTAAACTCTTACAACTGTTCATAAATTATATACTCAAAAATTACCTTTACAGCAGAAATATGGTTTTGCTTGCAAACGAGAATTTATTCTTGTGTAAATGATGGCTGGGCTAACTGATGCTTTTGAGGAAAGCCTTAAACAATGTATTTTGAAGTGTATTGAAGTGAGTGAGCTGAAGAGGGTTATTCCCTAGATCAGTGTTTCTCAACCTCCACAACTTTATGCTGTGGAGACTTCAACTCCCAGAATCCTTCCCAGCCAGTACATTCACGGAGTTGAAGTCCACACAGGTTAAAGTTGCAAAAGTTGAGAAACACTGCCCTAGATAATGAGTGAAAGTATGTTATTTGATTGGTTGGTGAAAAGTAGTAGCAAGTCCTTCTATTGAATACTAAAACAGAAGTGTACACTGACCTGCCCCAAAATGGTTAGGTGTCTGTAAGAAGAGGAAGTATAAAGATGATAGTGGTGAGGACAAACAAACAGTTGAAAGTGAAAATACTGAAAAAGAAAAATAAGAATAAAGCGACTAGAAAGTTAAGAAAAATTACTTCTGTTTGGATGGCTTTGCTGACAAACCTCAAACCTATTTTGAAAAGTTTTTACATTCTAGAAAATAACCAAGCTTGAAATTTGCTAAAACAATCAAATAGGCCCAAGAAGTCAGCCATTTGGTTGCAGAATTCAGAGGTAAAACAATGAAACCTCATACAATCACAAGGATAACCAATTCTTCCTGATTCCAGTGTTGTACTAAGTACAATATTCAAGAGTAAAGCAGAACAAGAAGTAAAAAAACATACTGCCTCAGTATCATTAGCCAACAGATTCATGATATCTGCTGACAGAGAACCATGGGTACCTCACTTAAAAGCAAAAAAAAAAAAAGGTGAAATGTTTGCCATTCAGGTAGATGAAGCTACCTACAGATATTGGAAGGAAAGCTCAATTATTGGCATTCATTGGCCACATTAATGATTTAAAACTCTGCAAGTTTTTATGCTTTAAAGACCTTGAGGGAACAATGGCAGTTCCAGAAATTTACAGTACATTGACTAACTACTTGGAATCTGTTGGCTTGTCCTGGAAATTCAGTGTACAAGTGCTGTTCCTTCAAGTAGTTGGGCTACTTAAATTTTGTAAATGAGTAAAAAAAAGGAAATGGTAAGAATAGAATAGAATAGAATAGAATAGAATAGAATAGAATAGAATAGAATAGAATAGAATAGAATAGAATAGAATAGAATAGAATAGAATAGAATAGTTGGAAGGGACCTTGGAGGTCTTCTAGTCCAACCCCCTGCTCAGGCAGGAAACCCTATACCATTTCAGACAAATGGTTGTCCAGTCTCTTCTTAAAAACTTCCAGTGTTGGAGCATTCACAACTTCTGGAGGCAGGTTGTTCCACTGATTAATTGTTCTAACTGTCAGGAAATTTCTCCTTAGTTCTAGGTTGCTTCTCTCCTTGATTAGTGTCCATCCATTGCTTCTTGTCCTGCCCTCAGGTGCTTTGGAGAATAGCTTGATTCCCTCTTCTTTGTGGCAACCCCTCATATATTGGAACACTGCTATCATGTCACCCCTAGTCCTTCTTTTCATTAAACTAGACATACACAATTCCAGCAACTGTTCTTTAAATGTTTTAGCCTCCAGTCCCCTAATCATCTTTGTTGCTCTTGTCTGCACTCTTTCTAGAGTCTCAACATCTCTTTTACATCGTGGTGACCCAAACTGGATGCAGTATTCCAAGTGTGGCCTTACCAAGGCGTTATAAAGTGGTATTGACACTTCACGTGATCTTGATTCTATCCCTCTGTTAATGCAGCCTAGGACTGTATTGGCTTCTTTTGCAGCTGCAGCACACTGCTAGGTCATATTTAAGTGATTGTCCACTAGGACTCCGAGATCCCTCTCACAGTTACTACTATTGAGCAAGGTACCACCTATACTGTACCTGTGCATTGGGTTTTTCTTGCCTAAATGTAGAACCTTAATTTTTTCACCATTGAATTTCATTTTGTTAGATAGTGCCCAATGTTCAAGTCTGTCAAGATCCTTCTGTATCTTAAGCCTATCTTCTGGAGTGTTGGCTTTTCCTGCCAGCTTGGTTTCATCTGCAAATTTGATGAGTTCCCCATCTATCCCCTCATCCAAATAATTGATGAAGATGTTGAGTACTGGGCCTAAAACAGAGCCTTGGGGTACCCCACTGCATACTTCCCTCCATGTAGATGCAGTTCCATTGAGGACTACACATTGAGTGTGGTTGGTCAGCCAGTTACGAATCCATGTAGTGGTGATGCTGTCTAACCCACATTTTTCTATCTTATCAAATAGTAGGTTGTGGTCTACTTTATCAAATGCCTTACTGAAGTCCAAGTAAATGATATCCACAGCATTCCTCTGGTCCACTAATTTTGTCACCTGGTCAAAGAATGCAATAAGATTTGTCTGGCATGATCTGTTTTTGACAAACCCATGTTGGCTTTTGGTTATGACTTTGTTTGCCTCTAGGTGTTCACTGATTCGTTGCTTGATTATCTTTTCCAGAATCTTCCCAGGTATTGAGGTCAGGCTGATAGGTCTGTAGTTTCCTGGGTCCATTTTTTTTCCCCTTTTTTGAAGATGGGAACTACATCAGCTCTTTTCCAGTCCTCTGGTAGTTCCCCAGTGCTCCAGGATCTTTGAAAGATATAGTTCAGTGGTTCTGAGATCACATCTGGTAATATAACAACAGATTGCTTTCAGCATTTTGAACATTGATGGAAAAATAATTGGCTGAGTTGAAAACTGTGTTAGACAAAGTTGTGAAAATAATGAGCTCAATTAAAAGTAGGTCACTGAAGGCTTCCGGTTCCGGATCGCGACACCAGCAGTCGTACGGAGAGATCTCTCTCTCCCACCGGCTGCTTTCCCTCTGCCGGTAGACCCTTAATCGGGTCGAAAGTCGCCCCGTAGAGGCGACCACCGTTAGAGGAGGCTCCTGCTCGACTGGGGAAGAGCGGCGGCTCTCCCCAGTTCGAGCTATCTCCTTAGGGCCGCCGGAGGAAAAGATCGCCCAATAAAATGGACGATCACTTCGTCGCACCAGCTGAAAGCCAGAAGAACATCTAAGCGAAAGAACCCCCGTGGAGAATCCGGGTGAGACCTTTCCTACCCCCTTTTTTTTTCCCTAACTACTTTCCTGTTAAAAGCTTTCTTTGAACTATTTCCCTGTCGTGAGGAAGCAGCGTTTGGGCAATGGGGAAAAACAGCGTTGGAAAAAAAAAATATATAAATAAAAACCAGTCAATTTTGATGGACTATTTAAATTTTGGAATACTGAGGGGACCTGAAAACATTTTATTCTTGACTATTATTGTTACAACTACGCATTTATTATTTTGAACCCTTTCTTCATCTTTTTCAACACGAAAAATAAAAAATCTATTATTTGGAAAGGAAAAAAAAAAAAAAAGATTTTTTGGTTTGCTGAGGACATCTTGTGTCGAAAAGTGGTACTGCAATTATATTTCTTTATGGCTGGGAATGGCTATGACCCTGAAAGGGTGATAACTACAAGATAACGGATGCAGCTGGCCTATTGAAAATTGAAGGTGAATGCTTGCTTGATTCTTATGAAGTAGAGCCTTCTTTAAAGATTAAAGATTAAAAAGCCTTATTACTATCGATATGGAACTTAATACACAACTGGACTATGAACTTATATTGGAAACAATTTTAGAAGCTGCAGAGGATGTGAGTTCCTATTTTCAATCCCTTTTCCCTACACTGAGAGAAACCGTGGAAACCACAAAACAAACTAATTTTATTCAACTTCCAACACAACCTATCGAGAAGTCTGATGACTATACAACAACTTCAACAGAGATGTCTGAAGCATCAATACCAACAGAGACTGACACTCAGATACAACTTATTGAAAATCGAGAAAAGGTGGATAAACAATTGGCAAATATAACATGGAATAAAACAGCTTTTACCATCCAAAGGCTATTAGAAGAAAGGAAAGAGAACTTTGACCAATTTGAAGCGTTAAAGAATATGGACCTTTTAATATTGTGGTTTGATTATGTAGGAACCTTACTATGGAAACCACTATGGCATAGAAAGAAGCCTAGAGTTAGATTTAAAAATGTATTTTAAAGTCTTATTTAATGGGATTAAAAAGGCTTTGATTTCTTGACTGACTTAACAACTAATGGAACACGTGAAATTTTTAAGAGGATACCCTTTGTAATATTACTCTGTTTTAGATATGATATGTATTGGAGAAGTAAACTTTATTTACTGGTTTAAAAAGATTTTTATAGATATAGAGGCATTGATAGAATATATATTTAAATTAGATAGAAATTTATTTGTTGGCCTGATATTTTTATTTTAAGAGAATTATTTGGAAATAAAAGGAGAATAAGAGGGATGGGTGATAAGAGAAAAAAATGGTATCAATGAAGAAGATATGGGAATGTTGTTGCGAGAACAATATACCAGATATAATTATGTAAAAAAAAAAAAAAAAGGGCACCCGAAGTGTTAATAATATGTCTATTTAAGGCTAATTGAAATATAGTAATTGTAAGTTAGTAAAGCTTAAAAACAGGATTTGGATTTTTAGAATTGAAATGTAACTGATATTTGATAGGATCGTTTGAAACTTATATAGAATTTATTAATTTGAATAAGTAAGATTAAATGAGGGAATTAGAGAGGGAAGTTTAAAAGATTTGATTTGAGTTATATATTTGTGATTGTCCTTTTTTTTTGGATGTTTAATATACCCACCTCCATGGTGGTTCCTAAGCACCTTAATGTAATCCCTGTACCCCTATAAAATCTAATAAAATATATTTAAAAAAAAAAAAAAAAGTAGGTCACTGAAGTTGAATCTGTTTACCAAACTTTGTGAATTGGAACAAATCATGTGAATCTCCTTCACACAGAAAGGTTATCAAGATTAAGAGTAGTGTTACATGAGCTGCAAAATGAGATGCTTACTTTCTTTACTTCTGAGCAAGAAGAATGTTGTGAGTCTCAAGCAGAGTTATCTTACTTGAGTATCTGTAAACGCAGCAGGGGTGTCAAACTGCCGGCCCGCAGGCCGGTTGCATCATACGGAGGCCGCACCCACCGCAGCTCCGGCAATGCAAAAAAAGTCACGATACATCACGACACATCATGTGATGCGTTGAGTTTGACACTCGTGGTGTATAGCAAAGTTGAAAATGTCTTCTTCAGATAAAAGCTCTGAGAGAAAAGAAATTGGTTTGTGAAAGTAAAAGAAGGCAATATTGTGAGCTTCCCAAATATGTTCATTACTGCGAGCAACAGTTATGAGCTCATACCACTTGTCAAGCACCTTGAAGAAAATTCAGTATGTTTTTCAAAATATTCACAAGCTCTGACTGGTTAAGGAATTCCCTTATTGAAGCAATATCAACTTTCAACATCTGACTTATGTAAATTGAGTTTTTCAGTGCTATCAAATATAAAAACTGCAACAGATGCTAGATTACAAGCAAATGACAGAGAAATGAGAATATGTTTGTGTGGTATTACATCTGTTACCAAAAAGCTGTATAAATCTCATCAAGCCCAAGTATCCCACTAGGTGGCAAAAGAGAAATTAAATCCTGGTAAGTTTCTGTTTGGTTGTTTCATAGTAATTTAAAATTGGAAATACACTATTAATGCAAGCATATAATTACAATAATTAAGCAATTTTTTTTTACAAGAAATTTTATTTTCTATTATTACATTTGATTAGTGCTTAATAAACATTGTGTTGTCTGGGTTAATTTGTTTGCTTAATAATACAAGTTACATTCTTAGTCTCTACCCCTTTTTTTCCAACCATTGATAAAATAAATTCCATGTTTGAAAATATTCTGTATCTTCTTTCTCTTTGATCCTCAGCGTAAGTCTTTCCATTTCAGCACAGTTCAATATCTTCTTATCTCTTCATCTAATGGTATTTCTTCATTCTTCCAGTGCTAATAATTAAGCAATTTTCAAGGCTGGTGTTTTATTTGTAGCAACTTTTTTGTCGTAACGGGTCTTCAGAAAATAAACACTTTCTTTAGGCTTTATTTAGTAATTCAATTGTGCCTTCAGCATATATTCCTGTCTTAGGGAGGGAGTCTTTTCCACTCAGATGCATCTCATTTTAATAGTTAAATAAAACTTTCTGTTTCTCATTAGCTCTTTCCAGTGAGTGTTCTGGCTTCTGATGGGAGGCCTTTTCTGCTTCCTTATCCTTCTTGCGCTGACATTGACACAACATTTGCACTTCTTCCTCCTCCATCTCTTTTCATTATTTCTTCCTTCTGAACTTTCTGAACCACTGTTGGGATAACTATCCATATAGCTGAATAACAGAATAACAGAGTTGGAAGGGACCTTGGAGGTCTCCTAGTCCAACCCCCTGCTCAAGCAGGAGACCTTATACCATTTCAGACAAATGGCTGTCCAACCTCTTCTTAAAAACTTCCAGTGATGGAGCACCCACAACTTCTGGAGGCAAATCATTCCACTGATTTATTGTTCTGTCAGGAAATTTCTCCTTAGTTCTAGGTTGCTTCTCTCCTTGAGTAGTTTCCATCCATTGCTTCTTGTCCTGCCTTCAGGTGCTTTGGAGAATAGATTGACCCCCTCTGTGGCAGCCCCTTAGATATTGGAACACTGCTATGTCACCCCAGTCCTTTTCATTAAACTAGACATACCCAATTCCTGCAACTGTTCTTCATAAGTTTTAGCCTCCAATCCCCTAATCACCTTTGTTGCTTTTTTTTCTGCACTCTTTCTAGAGTCTCAACATCTTTTTTATATTGTGGTGATCAAAACATGATGCAATATTCCAAGTGTGGTCTTACCAAGGCATTATAAAGTGGTATTAACATGTCACATGATGTTGATTCTCTCCCTCTGTTAATGCAGCCTAGGACTGTATTGGCTTCTTTTGCAGCTAGAATAGCTGTGCTTGATTATAGCTTTGGTCCTATATTTTGAGAATACATGAATATCATATAATGAAACTAGCTACAGTTAGGGAGTGGTAGCCCATTCACAAAATGGCTGTCAGTTTGTGTAACCAGTCACCAAATGCTAGTTGGCCAGAAACACTAGGTGAGGTTATTCCTGGCCTTACACGTAGTCCTCATTTAACAACCACTCATTCAGTGACCATTCAAACTTATGATGGTATTGAACAAGTGGTAGTTATGACTGGTCTTCGTACTCATGACCAGCACAATATCCCCATGGTCACTTGATTGCAATTTGGGCACTTGGTGCCTGGATCATGATTACAATGTCATAGCATCCTGCAGTCACATGATTGCAATTTGCAACATTCGCTGCTGGCTTCCCACAAGCAAAGTCAACAGAGAAGCTGGCAGGAAGTAGGAAGTTGCAGTCATGTGAGATCCTCAATGATCACATGTGATTCACTTAACAATGGCAACCAGGACTGCCAAAACTGCTGCTGCTAAGCGGTGCAGTCACGTGGTTTTTCAACTTACGACCATGGCACTTAATGACAGAGTTTCAGGTCCGCATTACTGGTGTTAAGTGTGGACTACCTGTAATTTGCTCTGAGCAACTGAGAAAGGTTTAATGTAGACACACTGTAAGATTATGTATCTCATCCCACCTCCAGATTTATTTTTAAGGGAAATTGAAACTTTGAAACATGTCCATTGTTATATTCAGCATCTCCTTTGATGCCTATTGAACATCTGGAAGGAAAGAACACTAGTAGATTCAGAAGAAATTAAAGAATGATGAGAGTATCCCCTTCACATACTTTATCTTAATTGTGAACTGTAGAGAAAGTGGATACTGCATAGGGGAATAACTGTAGAAAGAGTTAGAAATACAATAGACCAACTGAAAGCAATTAGACTTTATTATTAGGCACCATGACATATTTCACTTTCAATTATTTCAGTGAATTAGTGATAACTGAGACTGGGTCTGACCCAGGCTGTATTTCAAGTGTTACAGTCCATTGAACTGTGTATGAAGAAAAGGTGGTGAGGAAGGTACAGAGGCCTGCCATTTTGGCCATAGTTCTTTCCTTTATTGCTTGTTTCAAAGAGATGTTGCTCAGTTTTTGAATATATGATAAATTAATGATCTTTTCTACAGGCTGGGCTGCAAAAAGGCTTGAGCATGCTGGTTTATTAAGTCACTGCAAGTTAATAGTCCTTAATGAACTACTTCAGCAACAGCTATCCTTTGAGGGATTCAGAGTCGAGTCAATGTTATATGATTCTTCTTCCTTAGCTCTTAATTCTCCATCTTCATTTACTGTGGCTTTTCATAGTTCCTGCTGCTCTGTCCTTCGGTTCCATATGTTCCTCCCTCTGTTTAAAGTTTTGGTTTCATTTTCATCTTATTTGATGATGCTATTTTGCATCCCACTGACCTTCACCCACGTGCAGAGAGAGAAGGGAAAGAAGACATGAATGGTGTACAAAACTGCCCCAATAAGGTTGGCCTTCCTTCCCCCATCATGGAGCCCTCCATCCTCCCTGACTTGCACCCATGTGATGTCAGTAAGTAGTTACCTGTTGTCATAAGATTTGTGAGAGCAAGAAGGGAATTAGATGCCCAAAGCTCGCTGGAACAATTCCATTCCTATTTGTTATTTTCTGTTTTTCTGGTTGGAAAAAATTACCAGTACTGAATTAACTGGAGTTTGTTGAGGAATGCTCAGCTTTGACATTAGGCTGCCTAGTTTTTATAAGAGGCAGGGATTCTGTACCTTTTGATATTGGGTTGGATGAACAGATAGGTGGGTGCAACTGGAGTGGCAGAGGCAGATTGCCTTACTTGAAGAAGGCAGGTTGTGCTTGTGGAAGCAGCCTTTGCCTAATTTTTAGGGCTTTCCCACCTCAGTTTCTCTTGTGCTACAGCCAATCCTATTCACCACCCCCACCACCCCTCAAATTCAACTGCAAAGTGTTTTAAGGAGGCTTTGTGCATCTAAATCTTGGGTCCAACCTATTATACCAAATTCAGATCAGCATAGTATTTCCTACAAGATATTCCCTTGGGTATGGAAAGCTGCTTTTGTAAGAAGTTATTTTTGCACAAAGGTTTGTATCTTAATCTGGGTAATTTGCAGTATGAAGTTTATATAGTAGTATGTCAGAACTTCCTGTTCAAGTAAACATAGATGACCAAAGCTTTTTGATGGGCAAGAAGGACCCCAGGGTTTCCTCTTTAGGATCACACATTAAAATATGAGAATATTTCCACTGAGTGAACCATTTTTGCTCTACCAACATATGACTGCAATGGGTAAGGTTTTAATTCCCTGTCTCATCTGTCCTCACCATTCCACCTTGTCTCATTTCAGATTGAGAACCACAAGCTGACCTTTCGTGAGAATGCCAAAGCCAAGACTGATCATGGAGCTGAAATTGTCTACAAATCACCCATTGTTTCTGGAGATGCTTCTCCGTGTTGCCTTAGCAATGTTTCTTCGAGTGGAAGCATCAACATCGTGGACTCCCCTCAGCTGGCCACATTGGCTGATGAAGTGTCTGCTTCCCTGGCCAAGCAAGGGTTGTGATTGTGTTGAAGTGCATGGAGATAAGAAGACAAAAATTAACTCTGGCCTTTCTTTCTGTTCTTTTTTTCCCCCGTCTACATTCCCACATCCTTCCTATTTATTTTAAATTAATGTCAACTCTTTTAAAAAATCTTCTCCCTCTCCTTCCTCCAGTTATACATTCATCTCTGGTCTCAGGATTTCATAATTGTTAACAACTTGGAAGCAAAGATTTCCATCCTATATTGAATAAGCTATTTAAAGTCTCCCACATCATTTCACCCCCTAACCCCAAACAAAAAGAAATGTAATTGATTACCAGATAAACTTGTGATGTTTTAAATCTCAGTCTTGGGGATGTAAGATGGTATCTTGTGCTGTACATGCTTATTACTTGGCCAAGTTTTTTCCCCTTTGAAATTTAAGACACAGAAACCTCTTGACAACCTTAAAGAATCATTGCTACTGATTTAGTATAGAGGTTAATACAGGTCTACATATATTTCCACTGTACAAGCAGACCTTTTATTTCAAATGTTTCCCCCTGCTGTAGTTGGAAAGCTAGGCTTTAGTATTTCACCTTTGAAGGAGGAATTTCCGTAAGGGCTATGTTACATGAACATGATAAGGGGGGGGATGGTACTTGATGTTTCATCCAATATTGCTGGATTACAACCCCCATCATCCTGCCATTACTTGTTATGGTGGTTATGAGTAAATTTGGAGTCTGACAATATATAGAAGCTGATTTGCTCCAGTAAGAGTTCTGTAAATGAAAGGGCTCTTCTCCTTTACCCCCACCCCCCCACCCCCTTTTAATTTCAAAACAAGACATATTCCTCCAAGAATTTACATTACATAATATACCTGTGGAGGGTAGCAAATTGGATTGTGAATAACTTGTTTGTCCTTTTCTATCAGATGTAGTTGTAAGTGCTTGAAAGCATCTGAAAATTGCCAGGAGAGGTTTTTGTAATGATTTGATCACAACTTTAAAATACCATAAAAATAGTGAGTTTTGTAGGGTGGTTAGAAGGAAGACTGTTGGGTCAATAATACTGGGGTGCTTCAAGAGCACCTAAGAACATCTAATTTTTCAGATACTTCATTCTTTCTGCAATAACTGAAACTTGTAGTATGTGTTTGCCTCATGGGCTTTTTTCATTGCTATTACATTCTCCCTTTTTTGGCTGTTTATATGCCCACAGAGCAATGGTAGGAAATTTTGCTGGGTAATCATCCCTTTCCAGCCTAGTTCATGGCACCCATTTGGACTGGAATGAAAAAAAAACAGCTTTGTACCCTTTCTAGGATAGTTGGGCACCTCTTCCTGCATAATTCATGAGTGTAATGGTTGAGCCAACACTCAGATAGGTTTGAGTTCTCAGCATGTTCTAGTTTGATGCTTCATGTGACCAAAGGTAATCATGCTAAACTCAAAAGGTGGTCTACATGTGACTGGTCAGCAGCAAAAATTGACAATTATCAAAGCTGAAAGGTGCGGGGCTTTCAAGAAAACTGGTTTGCTCTGGAAGCAATTTTTTAACATGTTGATCTGATTTCAAGTCTTTTCATTTTTAACTTATGAAGACCAGGACACCTTCCTAGGCAAGAGTGGGTATCCATGGCAAAAAGAAACATTTTGTTTCAATTAAAAGGCAGGGCTAGTGCTGTATCATTTGCTTTATGATGTTTAATACCTGTCATATTCTGGGGGAAGGGTAGAGGAGCAGCAGGTTGAACAAATAACAGTTGACTTTGTCAGCATTACCCTTTTCATTTACTGTAAACCATGTTCATCCATGGCACCTGCATCCCTTTTAGTACAGAGATTGATTAAAGCATTTGTTCAATCAGTTCAAAATGAGGGCTGGAGCTGCAGTTTCCTGTTTTTTTATATGCAAATCAATCATCTGAATCAGGTGAAGAAAGTTTTGCTAAGCAGAACTTTTGGGATCTGGTGGGGAGAATAGCTAGGCTAGACAGAAAGTAATGTATAAGAACCAAGTAGGTATTTTACTCCAAGATAAGAGCTCAAGTGGAAGAGAAGATTTTGCAGAAGAGTCATCTCTACATCAACACTTTTCAGTCATTTAAAAGCCTGTTGTTACTGCTGTAGTTAAGTTAGGGTGGTAGGTTTATTCTTTTTTAAATCAAAATGATGAAATAGGAGAATCCTTTCACTGAGAAGCTATACACTACGCCTGTGTGATTTTTTTTTTTTTTTGCTTGCATTTGAGGACTTTGGGCTGGAAAATCTTGACAACCCTCTTCAGCATTGAACAGTGAAGAGCAGTCATGCTGTACTTCTAGAAAAAGCATTGGTCCCCAAGTCCTTTTTCAGAAAATAGGCCTGGCCCCAGTTCATTTTTTTTTTCAGTGCTTAAACCTTTCTCTTTCCCAAGCATTGCACACACATTTAAGTGTTCTGAATTCTTTTCCCTGACCTCTTAGCCATTTCCTTTGATCATAGGTCCTGTTTCCTAGCTGGATTTTTATTGTCTTTGTGTCCTCCTAGTATTCATTTCCCCCCAGATAGCAAGAACACATGGTGGTTCCAGACCAAAGCCATCTTAAACTGACTGGCTTATGTTTTGTTTTGGTATATAAATATACATATCTAGGCTTTAAAAGTGTTGGTTTTGACAGATTGGTTTTGAAGTTAAAATGATAATGGCGCTTTATTACATAAATTTGCAAGTAGGGACACTGGAGTTTGAAAGACACCATAATTCCTTTTTAAAAGTTTTTCTGGGTTGGGGAAACGGAGGGAGTGGAAAGGGCATGAGATCTCCGTATGGTCATCTTCACTTAGCTACCTGTTTGTGACAGTCCATGGTGTATATGTATGTTTTAACAACTGGTTTACACTTAATGTTGCTGTAAAAGTGGTTTGGAAATAAAAAGTTATTACTACAATATTAAATGTATTGTCTTTGTTGAGGAAAACCTCTACCAAACTGCCATTAATAAAAGCTTGCAGACTCAATATAATCACCAGGAATTAAGCCTGTCTCAAAGGCAACTTTCCTTTTACTTTTGTTGAAAGGATGGGATGGTGCTCAAGCCATGCTGATTAAGGCGAGTTACAGGACTGTGACTGTCTTTCCACCTTCCATCTCTTGCAGCATTAATTTGCCCATTCCATAGATGGCACTCACTTTCATTAAGTTTCTTTACCTGCCATAGAAAGTAAAGACTTCCCAAAATCCCTGCTAAATCATGAAATCACGTCTCTGAAAAAGATACCATTTCTTTGAAATAGTCAATGGTTTCTAAGTTACTAAAACTCATTTAAAGATTTTACAATCCAAAAATGGAAAACCACTGCATTATCTCTGTTGTAATAGCTTTCCCTAATTCTCTGAATATCTTACAAGGTATTTTTCCCATTGTATTGCCCAAAGAAATGTAGCACTTAACTTTTACATTTTTAAAATCTTTTTTTAATAAACACACATTGGTGCTTTGGCCAACATAATCAAGACATTAAACAAAGATCAGCTTCTCTGAAGAAAAATGTTCCTATATAACAAGGACATTATACAGCTTGAAGCAGGAAAAGAAATATTTACAAAATACAAGGTGGGTTTTATTTTTTTCTGTAGATTTCTTTTCCTTTATAATGCTAAGATGGTTATTCAGAATTTTCAACCCTATAAACAGAAAAGCACTTAATGCAGAGGGAAATAGTAGCATTGGGTTTTTCCTTTTTAAAAAAAATGAGAATTGTGGGGAAAAAACCCCAACCATTAAGCAGTTTAGCTACTATTTTGTTACAATTAAGAAATGAGAAAAGGGTTCCCCCCTTTTTTTGGGGTGATGTGTTTAATACAGAAGACAGACACAATGCTTAACAGGACAGGGACCAACAGCCACACTGCTAAGGTCAGGAAAATGTTACAATGGATTGGTGTGCAAAACATGGGAGTGACAAGGGATGGGAAATGAGGGCAGCGGCCTCTTTAAATTAAAATAAATTCAGATCTGTTCAGCTTGGCAAGAGTCAGCTCAAGTCATTTTCAGGAAAGAAAACGTGACTTAATTTCCAAAAACTTGTAAGCTGAAATGGAGTTAAGTAAGAGGTAGTGGTAAAAACAACATCCAATCTTTCTCTGGAAAAAACATTTTGTTACTCAGACATATGTTAAAATTTAAGATGCAATCTCAGCCAATGCATAGACTTTTTTTAATGGTGGAAGAAAAGGAACAATGAGATTATACCACACTCACAATATGGCTTGTGGATCTGGGGTGGCAAATTTTTGAATCCTGTGGCATCACTCCCAGTACACTTAAGGCTCAACACTACTGTATTGCAATCTATTAGCTGAAGATATATAACCTACAGCCTTTTCAAACTAATGGCCAGAATGCAAAAGAAAAAAGGAAACACAGAAGTGTTAGTAATTAGCAGGGAAAGAGATGAGAGTAATCCTAGATCATAGCCAGCAAAGAAAATGCATGGGAAAATGGTTCCTCTTGAAATGGGAATGGTTGCCAGCCTTTTCCCCAGTAATCTGCCATTAAAAAAACAAAGCACAATATGAATAAAATGTAACCTAAACATATCCAGGCTGATTATGGAAAATTGCTTTTTTTTGCACAACTACAGGAGGGAAATAATTATTTGATCCCCTGATTTTGTATGTTTGCCCACTGACAAAGAAATGATCAGTCTATAATTTTAATGGTAGGTTTATTTTAACAGTGAGAGACAGAATAACAAAAAAATCCAGAAAAATGCATTTCAAAAAAAGTTATAAATGGATTTGCATTTTAATGATTATTTGATCCCCTATCAATCAAGATTTCTGGCTCCCAGGTGTCTTTTATACAGGTAACGAGATGAGATTAGGAGCACTCTCTTAAAGGGAGTGCTCCTAATCTCAGCCTGTTACCTGTATAAAAGACACCTGTCCACAGAAGCAATCAATCAATCAGATTCCAAACTCTCCACCATGGCCAAGACCAAAGAGCTGTCCAAGGATGTCAGGGACAAGACTGTAGACCTACACAAGGCTGGAATGAGCAGTAAGACTATCGCCAAGAAAACAATTGGTAGCACACTACGCCGTGAAGGACTGAAATCCTACAGCGCCCGCAAGGTCCCCCTGCTCAAGAAAGCACATGTAGAGGCCCGTCTGAAGTTTGCCAATGAACATCTGAATGATTCAGACGAGAAGTGGGTGCAAGTGTTGTGGTCAGTTGAGACCAAAATTGAGCTCTTTGGCATCAACTCAACTCGCCCTGTTTGGAGGAGGAGGAATGCTGCCTATGACCCCAAGAACACCATCCCCACCGGCAAACATGAAGGTGGAAACATTATGCTTTGGGGGTGTTTTTCTGCTAAGGGGACAGGACAACTTCACCGCATCAAAGGGACGATGGACGGGGCCATGTACCGTTAAATCTTGGGTGAGAACCTCCTTCCCTCAGCCAGGGCATTGAAAATGGGTCGTGGATGGGTATTCCAGCATGGCAATGACCCAAAACATATGACCAAGGCAACAAAGGAATGGCTCAAGAAGAAGCACATTAAGGTCCTGGAGTGGCCTAGCCAGTCTCAAGACCTTAATCCCATAGAAAATCTGTGGAGGGAGTTGAAGGTTTGAGCTGCCAAACGTCAGCCTCGAAACCTTAATGACTTGGAGAGGATCTGCAAAGAGGAGTGGGACAAATCCCTCCTGAGATGTGTGCAAACCTGGTGGCCAAATACAAGAAAGGTCTGACCTCTGTGATTGCCAACAAGGGTTTTGCCACCAAGTACTAAGTCATGTTTTGCGAAGGGGTCAAATACTTATTTCACTCATTAAAATGCAAATCAATTTATAACTTTTTTTGAAATGCATTTTTCTGGATTTTGTTTTTGTTATTCTGTCTCTCACTGTTAAAATAAACCTACCATTAAAATTATAGACTGATCATTTCTTTGTCAGTGGGCAAATGTACAAAATCAGCAGGGGATCAAATAATTTTTCCCCTCACTGTAAACTTCCTGTTTAACATGGAGAGACTGTCTCTGAAGCAACAGAGAACCCCAGAACAGATCAAGGTCACTGGCGAAGAGCTTCTTGCCACTCACAATGGGAAGCCATCCCTTAAGGAACCAAGTGATCTTGAGAATTTGCACTGCAAGTGCTTTCTAGTGTGTGTGTGGGGGGGGGGGAGGAAGAGGAGAAGGTCTCATTCAGGAAGCAGCACTTTTCACCAACAATTTCACTTCACTAAAATCTTAAGGGTGAGGGATGGCACTATGATGATCTGATGGTGACAAGTGAGGGAAACAGACACTAAACAGCAAAAGAAAAAACAAATGAAAATACCCTTTCACCAGAGAACCAATTCCAGGGTCAACCAGCCAGCTTCACTCTCCTTTCTGAGGAGTGTACACCTATGAATGGGGAGGGAGAGGCAGCTTTGCTCTCATTAGACCACACAGCACTGGATAAGGTGTGTGTGAGAGACAAAGAAACATGGAAAGAAAGGGGGAGGGGGAGAAGGTGAGAAAGAAAAGAGTCTCTAAACTCCTTAAATTCACTAAAAACTGTGAAAATTCCCAGCAGGATGTTTGAATATCAAACACAGATTTCAGAAACTTTAATGCCAAGAGTTAATTTGGTGCATTGTTTTTTTCCCCTTTTTGCTCAGTTTTCCTGTCTGTCTCTTATCTGTGGGCTGGCCGCTGAACCATGGCTATGGCCCCTGAATTCTGGCTCTTGAGGCAAGCAAGGGAAGGTGAGGTGGAGGCAGTGTCTGCTTCTTGGGAGGGCTTGCTGCCACATGTGCGCCATGTGCAATGTGATGACTGGTCCTGTGCTTCTGACTGGTCCTCCCGCTCTTTCTTGGGATTGCAGGACAGTGGGAAACTGCGTCGTTCCCAGGGCTGTACAGTCTGGGAAGAAAAGGCAGAATGGTTGGTAGGCTTCATTGCTTCCACAATCTGGAAACCTGAAATATCCTTTCGGAATATGACTGCATCTAAGGGAAATCTTCAGCCTGTATGCAGCCCATATTGGTTCTTGTACCCCCACCCCCCCACCCCCAATCTGAGGAGGGCGGGAAAGCACAAAAATAACCAAGCACAAGTGAACTTTCAATCTTTCTAGGCAAATAAAAACAAGTCAAATTAACAGGGGCAATCCACCTACAAGGCTAACAAACACATGGGTTATTTCATTAAGTGTCAGAAGGGATTAATTCACTCACCTGCTCATCAAGGCCAGAGTCTGGTGTGGAACAGCACATGTCCTCCATGGACAGATGCCGCATGGAGTCTCGGGACAAAAGGGTATGAGGACCAGAGAACAGGTCAGGACTGATGGGGCTGCATGGAAAGTATATATGGGAGAAATCAGAATGCTGATAGCAGTTTCCAACATCAGGTGAGGCTGGCTGTGGGGTATATGGGTTCCCCAACTGAGGGATTGTTTGTCCATCTGTAGACCTGTAAGACCTGAAATTAAAATAAATATCAATATATAAGGATGACAATTATTAAAGGGTACAATCTCCTCTCCAATCTTCTAGTACATTGTCCCATCTTAATATAGACAAGTCATACGTGAAGCATAAAAGTAGAGAGTGGTTCCAGGAAAGCATACAGTTATAGCATCTATTACTTGCCAGTGAAAAGTCCCCTATTTTGTTGAAGCACCTTTTGATTTTATGACAGCATTCAGTCTTCTGGGGTAGGAGCCTATCAGCATGGCACATCTTGCCTTGGGTATCTTTGCCCAGTCTTCCTTGCAAAAGCGCTCCAAATCTGTCTGATTGCAAGGGCATCTCCTGTGAACAGCCCTCTTTGGGTCACCGCACGGATTTTCAATTGGATTCAGGTCCAGGCGCTGGCTGGGCCATTCCAAAACTTTCACCTTCTTCTGGTGAAACCGTTCTGTTGATTGGGAGGAATGCTTTGAAATGTTGTTACGTTGAAGGGTGAAATTCCTCTTCATCTTCAGCATGGTAGCAGAGGCCTGAAGGTTTTGTGCCAAAATTGACTGATATTTTGAACTGTTCATAATTCCCTCCACCTTGACTAAAGCCCTAGTTCCAGCTGAAGAAAAGCAGCCCCAAAGCATAATGCTGCCACCACGTTTCACTGTATGGTGTACTTTTGGTGATACACAGTGTTGTTTTTGCACCAAAGTTTGTGGAACTTTTCTTCTTGTTTTTTCATCAATTTTGGAGGGGCATCCAGTTCTGCAGACTTTCTTTCTTTCTTTTTTTTTTAAAATATATTTTATTATTTTTATGGGGATAAAAAAGGGAAAGGTGGGTAAAGGTATAACAGGGTGAAAAAACAATGATTAGACCAGGGGTAGGGATAGATACAATAATGGGGTTACCCCCAACAGTAAATCAACGCTTTAGCAAGCAGACTATCGTCCGGGTATACGTATTAAATGTGCATAGTTAACATAATACTAAAAAGCTATAGTAAATAAATTTGTCACTAATAATAATAAAAACTTAACCAATACATATCATTCATTCTATAAATAACAATAATCAGTATACTATTAATAATATATTACTAACTAAATATAATTACATATAAATACCAATATATTGCTTATTAATTATAATTACTTATAGTTAAAAGTAAACATCTGACATAGAGGTTAAAAAATAATAAAAAAATACATCATTTATCTTATTTAATTTCATAACCTTTTTTCGTTCTGTCGTATTGCTAACCATTGATAAAATTTTTCCCATGTTTTGAAGTAAATTGTGTCTTCTTTCTCTTTGATTTCTAAAGTTAATCTATCCATTTCTGCACATTCCAATATTTTCGTAATAATCTGATCAGGTGGTATCTTTTCATTTTTCCAAAATTGGGCAAATGCTATTCTCGCAGCTGTTAATATGTGTAAAATTAAATATTCATTCTCTTTTCCATAGTTAGATCCTAATATTCCTAATAAAAACAGTTCCGGTTTGAATTCTATCTGTATCTTAGTCATCTTTTCTAACCATATATGAATCTTAAACCAATATTTCTTTGCATTAGGGCATATCCACCAGTTATGATAATAAGTCCCTGGTTTTTGTTTACATTTCCAACAAATATTTGATACATTTTTAAACATTTTCTCTAGTCTAACTGGTGTCATATGCCATCTATAAAACATTTTATATAAATTCTCCTTATATGCAGCTGCTTTAGTAAGTTTGATATTTCGATCCCACAGTTTTTGCCAATCTTCTAAGTCTATAGAATATCCAAAGTTCTTTGCCCATACTATCATTGTTTCCTTTACTTGTTCTTCTTCCATCTTCCATCTTAGCAGAAATTTATAGAGTTTTTTAATCAAGTTTTCGTGCAGACTTTCTATATCCACTGTACATCCCTGCCCATGATGGTCATTCTCTCTTCACCCAAGTTCCCCTTCTCGGAATTGGACTATTAGGTACTGACACTTGGCCGTGCCCACTTCTCTCCAGGCCCTCTGCCACAGCCAACCCACAGCGGCCTTTCATCCTCCACCGGCACTCCCCCCCCCGGCAATGCCCCCCCCCAGTCCCTCGTCCCATCTGATTCCCTGAGGCACACTTGTACCCTGGCAATTCGCTACATGGGACAAGTAGCTGCGCCTCCTGGCAGCCAATCAGGCAGCGAGCAGCAGTGATGCGGAGGCACTGGGGGGAGGGTGGTGGGCAGCAGTGATTGCAAAGGGCACCACGCAATTGCAGAGGCACTGAAGAAAGCCGTGTGTGTGTGTGTGCACTTCTAATTTTTCTTCACCTCTTGGTGGTGTTTCTCTCCTTGTCCAACCTGCCCCAAATTCTCAAGTTTCCTCAATTGAAGGATGGCTGCAATGCAGGGACCAGGGTTTTAGGCTCCGGCACATTGATCATTGAGGCAGGACAGGAAAAAGATCTTCCCACTTGGGAGAAGAGGTTGGGGGGGGGGGGAGGAGGGGGGGATCATGAAATGCCTTGACTGTCATTTCAAGATGTCTTGGAGAGCAGAATCTTAGACTCTCTTCTTTCCTTCTTCCTTCTCTTTCTTTTCCTTCCTTCCTCTGTTTCTCTCCCTCCTCCCTCCCTGCCTCTTTCTTTCTTCCTCTTTCTTTTCCTTCCTTCTTCCTACCTTCCTTCTTTCTTCCTTCCCTCCTCTCTTCCTTCCTTCCCTCCCTTTCTTTTCCTTTTTTCCACTCTTTCCCTCCCTCCCTCCCTCCCTGAAGGAATGAAAATTGACACAGCAAATACCAGGTAGTCCTCGACTTACAACCACAACTGGAACCAAAATTTCCATTGCTAAGCAAGATGGTTAGTCAGTGAGTCACACCTGACTTTATGCCCTTTTTTGCCACGGCTGTTAGGTAAATCACTGCAGTTGTTAAGTGAATCATGTGGTCCTTAAGCAAATCTGGCTTCCCTCATTGGCTTTGCTTGTCGGAAACTGGCTGGGAAGGTCATGTGGATGGTGATCACATGACCCTGGGATGCTGCAACCATCACAAACGCACGCCGGTTGCCAAGTACTTGAATTCTGATCACATGACCCTAGGGATGTGATATTCATAAGTGCGAGGACTGGTTTTAAGTCACATTTTTCAGTGCTGTTGTGACTTGAAACAGTCCCTAAACAAATGATTGTAAGTTGAGGACTACTTGTAAAAGATCTGAGCTGGAGTAAGCCTCTCCTTTTCATGCCTGGATCACAAGCTTCAAGCAAACCCAGATTAAGAGAAGATCCAGTTGGTCCTCTGAAATTTGCACTGCCAGCTTGGATGTCCTCAAGGGACCGAGCCAGCTGTGCCAGACAGATTCCAGCTTAATCCCAGGATCTTTTTCGAGGTCCCTTAAAAAAGCGTTGCAAAGAACATTTTTCCCGTTCCTGGATCCTGAATAACCAGTTTTAACAATCAGAAGATTGGAGCTGGTGCTGCTGCCTTTAAAGCTCAGGAGATAGGTGGCATGAAACTGAAAAGAGCTTGATCCCTGAATCTGGGAAAGCAATACCAATTTTGTAAAGTGGCTTTCTGCACACACCCCAATACCAACCACAAGTCTAAAGTGAAAGGCCTTTATTAAGGGGGTCAAGTCTTTATATAGGATGCAGAAACAAATCATCATCATCATCATCATCATCCCACAGTGAGGCACTACCTTGACGTGGTTGTGGGGCTTGTGTACTCTGAGGAAGATGAGAGCTATGCCAGAGGTTCAACCATACTGGATAGGTCTCACCAGAGGAGTCAGACAAAGCGTGTCTCTCCCATAAAAAATATGGTGAGACGTAAATTTCAGAAAGCCATACCGGCTCGGATGTCGCCCGGGTTAACAAGGTCCACACTAGATGTTGGAGTTCCTGGATATCTGGTGAAAAATGGGTTACAGGACTCAGGACTGTTGGCTGAGCAACCAGGGCCAGCAGCTGCAGAACTACTGGAAGAAAAGGTGATTACCCGTCGCAAATACACAGTGATTGAAAAAGAAATAATGATCTGTTATTACAGATCAAGTCAAACAAGAAGAGGATATCTGAAACAAATGCACCAGTTCTGGAAAGAACAACATCCAGAATCAGAAATAAGAGAACAGAGACTAGCAGATCAACACCAATTTATAATACAAAATAAAGTATTCACAGAAACAGAATTGGACGAACTGCAAAGGTTTACCCAGGGCAAAGAAATAAAAGCCTTGCCAGAAGTAACTCAGAATGTAGAGGCAAACCAGGGGGAGTTGGCAGTGAACGAATCCAGCAGAGATATACAACTGTTCTCATTTGGAAACCAGGCACCTCTTCCTCAGGAAGAACAAAACGTTCTAACTAAAGAAATAAAAGAATTGAAACAAAGAATAACTGAGCATCTAGAACAGCACAAAAACAACAGAATAAGGCTGCCTGCATTGAAGCTTGTTCCAAAGAAACAGCTAGCACAAGCATTAAAAGATGCAAATACTGCAATATCAAGTATAAGCACCAACTCACTGCAAGAAACAAACCAACTAATGTACAGCACAGCTGCAGTTATAACTGAATACCTGGGATGCAAAATCAACAAAGAAGAAAAACAAACAGTGCACCACAAAAATGGAAGGTTAGACTGGAAAATAAGATCAGCAAGTTAAGATCAGATGCAAGCAAGCTAGAACAGATGAAAGAAAAGAAGCTGAAGAACAAGAAGACCAAAGAATACCTAATCAAGAAATACCACTTAGAAACAAGGAAGATCAAGGAAGCACTGGAAATAATAAAGCAGCAAATAACAGCTATAGCCAGGAAAATCAGCAGATACGAAGCTCGAATTGCAAATTATAGGCAGAACCTCCAATTTTAATCCAATCAGAAATGTTTCTACCAATCCATCAATGGAGAAACTGCAATGAATCAGTCAGTACCTGACAAGGAAGAAACAGTGCAGTTCTGGAAGCAGATATGGGATAACCCAAAGAAATACAACAAGGACGCAGCTTGGTTAAAAGAGGTGGATGCAAATAAAACAGAAGTTGAAAGAACTAGTAATAACAACAGAAATGGTAGAAAAAAGAGCAAGGAAGATCAAGAATTGGTCAGCACCAGGTGAAGATGAACTGCATGGGTTTTGGTTGAAACATCTAACTGTTCTATACCCACTCATTGCCAAGCAGTTCAACAATATATTACAAGGAGGAGAAACTGAAAAGTGGCTAACAACTGGGAAAACCTACCTAATAATGAAAGATCCAGCAAAAGGGGCACCACCAGGCAACTACAGGCCAATTACCTGCTTACCAACAACTTTCAAATTGCTTACTGCTGTGGTAGCTGATGCAGTACAACAGCATCTAGTTCACAGGTCAGCAACCTGTGGCTCCGGAGCAGCATGTGGCTCTTTGAGCCTTCTCCTGCGGCTCCCAGCCTCTTCTGCCATTTGCAGAGAGAGACAGAGAGAAGCACTTGCGCTCCCCTT